>JAOXNN020000089.1:3282-23996 GCA_028571205.2 Hydropsyche betteni | reverse complement strand
TAAAATATATATATCGTGATTCAAAAAATATTTTTTAAGTTTTGAAAGTTTTTTTTAATGTAATGGTTGTGAAATTTTGTTTCAAGTGAGGGTACTTCAAAAGAAGTTCACTTTTCAAGTATATTTTACTTCCAGTATACTATAATGTTATAGAAAATTATTTGTGTACTAGTATATAGGCCCGATGTTAATAACATCGGATGTGAGAAAAAAAAATCATCATCATCATCACCATCATTATCATCATCAAAAGTCGCGGTTCGGGTCGTTCATTTGAAAAAAGAAAAAAAAAAATTCGCGAGCGTCAT
The DNA here is from genome assembly GCA_028571205.2 of Hydropsyche betteni. NCBI lineage: Eukaryota > Metazoa > Arthropoda > Insecta > Trichoptera > Hydropsychidae > Hydropsyche > Hydropsyche betteni. The sequence continues at coordinate 23,688 of JAOXNN020000089.1, read as the reverse complement.
CGACACACACAGACAGACAGACAGATGGACACACAGAAATCCGCTATTATATATAGGGGATAGGGGATAGGGGATAGATAAATATATATAACACAATCATACCATCATGTCATAACAAGTTGTACCCCAAATTCGCTATGGTGGTAAAAATAAAATGAATAATTTTTTCTTACACTGTCTCAAATTTCTTTCAATTTTAAACTTTTAATTACGGTAGAATTCAACTCATTAATATAAATTATTCAAAATGAAAATAATGATAAATGCATCATATAATAAATCGAATAAAAAGTGACGATCCTTGATTGGATTTCCTTTGAGTGCAAATTCCTCCTGCTGACCGCAACTCGATAGCGTGTTTCGTACCACTCGAAATAAAATATATATAAGGAGACACGTGTTCTAAGGGGTCGGATCGGGCACGCAATTTTTTACAGTTTGCGTGCACACGTGCTCGAATGGGATTTTCAAATAATAATAACGGCAACAACGAAAATAAGCCGTGCGACGTGCTCACCTGGAAATTATTACACGTGCGCGAGCAAGGGAGTCACGACGCCCACCCTGCTCATATTTCAGTGACGAGACCTTACAAAAATCGCTTTATAATAAATTCATTCGAGGATTTCGTCCTGCTTGTCATGCTGCATTATTGCTCGATTTATGTTCTGGCTCGGTTCGAATTTTTTATATGAAATTTCATTCTTGCATCAGTAGGGATGTTTAGACGTTATGCTTTTTTATGGCTTAATTAAATCGCGCGCTATTATATGTGTATGAATAGAGAATGGAGTAATTAAATTGTTTATTATAAATATGGTATTGTATTAAGTCCTTTGAGCATTATAATTTCGTTAATTGTACACGCATAATGCGTGCTAGATGTAAAAAGGGAAAATGTTCAAACATATGCCCAATTTTTGTTTGAATTCAAACCCGCATGGAATTATGGCTATTTAGATTTTTTAATGTTATGCATTCTTTAATGTATTATTTACTTGTGAATTGTGTTGGCAATTTCCGTTAAATTACTCTTATGCAAAAAAATTAGGTCTAAAACAAACCGTGCCTATTTTAAATTCGCGTTTGAAATGAGGTGGTGTAGACACGCTACGCGCTATTTTATAGGGCAATTTAAAAAGCATGTTTTCGTAAATGGAGCGTTGTGGGCGTGATTAGTTAGCCCTTTATAAGTCAACGTGCACGTGTAAAATTTACTGTCTTTGAATTAAAAAGAAAAATGTGTAAGAGTTTTGACGCTTGATAAATTGTGAATTAATGTCGTTTCTGTTATTCTTTATATTTATTTTGTGAGGTTCTTTGAAGTTAAATAGTATTTTATGCGTTAATTTTAAATGTAAAATGGATAGTTGTGGGTATATATCAGAACGATACGATCTTATGTTATATTAGAATTTCAAAATTTTAATATTAAATTGAGACGGAGGTACAAATTTGCCAAAGCACTATTTGTAATCTAATAGTTCGATAGCATCAGTTATGTTTAGAAGCCCATAATTCGAAAATTCATACCTAGCTACCGTACTATACAAACATTTGCCTCGAATTACAAAATTAATAAACATGTACTCATAAAATACAGCAGTAATAATTCACGACTGAAACTGAATTCTCAAACGTTCTCGAGACTACACCATTCATTTTGGAACGCTTTAACTGAATTTTCGAACATGTCATTGATATGTTCCGAGGCGAGAAGCATTCGAACTCTTAATGCATAATAAATATGGGTACCCAGAGAAATTTCCTTAGTTGCTCCCTGGATGAAAGTAGACATCCCCTATAAAAACACTCGCGGGACTTTTGCGAAGGCGAGTGTCCCTCTCGAACGAGGTTCGGTTTCGGTAAAGGAAATTTCAATTATTCGATCGACTTATAATTCATCGGCCGTTTTCAAGGATGTAGAAATACATGGAAGGTTTCGTAGAGAAGCCAGCCTCACGTGCGCCAAAATGATCGATTTTCCGCCCGAGCTATCCCTGGGGATGTTCTAACGTATCTATTTAACTTTCTCGGTGACTATTTGAGAATTATAATATTATATAATATAAATACCAAGTTATTTTAATGAATTTAAAAAAATAAATATCTTCGCTATTTTCAGAATTGCGAAATCCGCTATTGCATATTTAGGAACTGTCCGCATTCTGCATTTGTTATTTGCCACTTTGCGTAACGAAAGTGAAAACGACCAAAAAAGGAGAGAGAGGGAAAATTTTATCGTTAGTTTTGCGGAATAATCGTTTTATATGCAGCGCTTCGCGCAAACGGTTACAGAATCCGTTCGAAGTTGGATAAAGAAACTTCTCAAGTACAATATGAGCTAAAAAGTTCAGCCTCATCAAGGAATCGTCGTGACGATCGACCTACTTTCACGTTTATTCTGGTCTTCGGAATCCTTCTTTTTTGTTTTATCTAAATATATTCTAGCTTATTTAACTTGCAAAGTTTTTTATAGTAGTTGAAAAATATAAGTCATTATGCGATTATATTGTATAATATGTCGAATAATGCAAACTTATCAAAAAAATAAAATAACTTTTTGAATTTGAAACTATATAAATGAAACTAAATCATTCCAATGAAAAATTCTTTTGTATGTAAAGTATCACTATAATATTTTTATTGTATATAAAGAAAACTGATACCTAATAGAATTTTTATAATCCTATTTAATTCAAAGCAAAGACGATTGAAAGTATTAGATGTTGATACATCTCATAGAAAATTCTGCTTAAAATTACACTCGTTTTATTTGGTAGCTTTTATGCGAGCAATTACAAACTGTGTCCGATTTCAAAAAAATTCCAAACGTTCGTTGGATTTCGAATTGACCTTTAAGAGCCCTAGAATCCAATTATATTGCGCGTCTGTCTGAGTCGCTAATCTCCTTACGGGACGGATTCTTTGTTCGCCATCCATAAAACATGTCACTCCGGGCACAGGAACGGGCCAAACGTAATAATGTAGCGTGTAACTAACTTGTGAAATCTCCCCATAAACCCACTGTTCCTCAACATTTTTGCATTCTCAAAACTTGCAAAATATTTCATTTTAGTAAATAATAAACTTTTAAAAACATTCAAGACTCACTTAGATCGGTCAAATAGTATAGGTTCAAGTAATAGATAAAATTATGCAAAGGTATTTCTGAATATTTAAGACTGAGTTTGTTTTCTTGCGGATCATTTATTGGGAACCTCTGCGTATGACCCATACCCATAGGCCTTCCCTGGTAAAGGCTTAAAAAGTTTTAAATAAATTGGGGGGCCTGGGGGTACCTTCTAGGGGGACATTATTCAGCGGCGTAACGAACTGGGATTCAATCAATCTCCGCCGGAAAATTGACATTGTTACCGGGAAAAATAAATGAGTTTTCTCGCAGAACAGACCCAGCCCACTTTTTCTTCTCGTGCCATACCGTTGGCAGTTTTCGCGAAAATCTCTTCGAAAAAGTATTAAAGATTTCAGCGAGGGAGCGCGCTCAAGTTTTCGCCGCATACTTAAATTCTCATACGTGCCGCGTATAATCGAATCTTTGCGATTTTTTTCGTATTCGATTATGTTCGTCTTGTGTGAATTTTTTTTTGTATTGTGCACGATTCGAGTATTTTCCATATTTCGATAAACATGTCGGTACAAGGACATGGCTTATGACTTAACAAGTTTATATGCTGACGGCCTCGCTTTACTTTTTCATCAATTTTTCCGTTGTGATATAAACATCATGATTATAAATTGTTCTGTAACAAGGTCAAATATTTATTCAATTGAAAATTTGTTTTTGAATAAATGTATATTTTTATTTTTGTCTTGATTGTAATGTATACTGAATTATCGTATTAATTACGCTCGTGTTGATGTTCATTTGTATGAACCATAACTGAATTGTTTCAACAGTTCAAATTCAAAATACTCGAACGTAAATACGCTCTAATGAAACATTGCGTACGAATGTTTTCTACCGATTTGTATAAATTTGTTTTATGTCGTTGCGCAGACGTTAATTATATTTTCCCTTCAAATCAAATGAAATTGTGGCTAATTAGCTCGTTTGTTTTCTGCTGAGTTTTCCCTTCGATTCCTCGTTATATACTTAAGAGAAAATTCCCTGGAGAATAACTTTTTTCGGCTTTTTCTTTTGCTTCGGGTTATTTGGGTCGTTTGCTTCGCTCCGATATATACATTTTTTTCCATTCGGAATCACTCGCGAAGTCTAATTTTGTATCAACATTGTTAACTAATAGGATTTGAATGCGAAAATTTCGCGACCTTTGCGTCGTACGACCCTCTTTCGAGTTAACGAAACGGCGGCGTTTAATGAAAAACACTGACGTACACAAAAGAGCGTCGTCATTGTTTATATAGCCGTTTTAGAGGACGTGTATCGTTGGAATAAAGGAAAAACGTAGTTTCTAAATGACTATGGTAAACTTTTATTGCTTTGATCGTTTCGTTCGACAGATCTATGATTTTAAATACATACAAATGATATAATTATCGTAATATGTATATATTTTAAATTGAATCATCAATTTTTATGATAGCATCTAATAGATTCCAATACGGAAATATTTTTATTAAAGAAATCGAATAGACATTGTTGCATCAGATGATATCATCTGATGCAACAATATCTCGAAAGTATCCACCTAAAATCATAAAATTACACATTGACGATGGTCCAGTCAGCGTATCCGTTAAGATCATAGAATCTTTCAGCACTCGACTTAAACGCATCTGGATTTTTGCACGGCGAATGAAGAGTGCTCTCGTTCCATTTTATATGGAGGCATTTAAAGTGAGAAATCGATAATACGAACGGGCGCCTAACCTATTACCGCTTCCAACAACTGTGTTGCCGAGAACGTGTGGCATTTATTTCGTGACCTACATGCAACACTAAACCTTCACACAGCTCACAGGCCATGCATAATATAATAAAAGCTAAATTCTAGACGTGTATATTGCGGAGGTGTTTCAATAAATGCGTTGATGAATGGTGGGTAGAAACAATTTCGAGGAAATACGGCTGAGCAATACTGAAGTAGGTATTTTGCAAACGGAATAGGGCTTTGGTATTGTTACACAATTGTCGTTTCAATGAATTCATCATGAAGTTATTCGAATAGAAATATATTTATTTTTAACGAAACTATTGAATTACCTTGGAATATATGTGTTTATATACAAATCTCGAGAATAAATCAGAACGGTGCACAAATGGGATCTCTTCTGATGTTCATTTGGGACATTTGATGTTTGATGGTGTTTCTCGTGTCAAGTTTTGTTTACTGCACGGTTATCTCGGTTGGGTAATTAATCTAGTTTTACTGCTTACCTGTGCGAAATTATTGTTGATAAGATTTTGAACAATGTGACCTGTGCTCATGTTGTGTTAATTGCGATTGTATCACATAATTACGTACATTGTAGAATTTCACATATAGTTTCTCAGAAGGTGATTTCAGAAAAGTATTTTTTAAATATCTGTTTGTTACTGTTTGTGAAACGTCTAGCATTATTCTCATAAAAGTTAACTAAAATTTATGTTGTTTTTCGAAAGCAACAAATCACTTATTTCCACCTGACGAACTAGTTAATCGCTATTTTTTGGTGAATATATATTTTAACGATTACATAAAACACGTTTCGATCGCACTAGATTTTTTTCGACGATGAAAACGTGCTTTTCGGTGATTTATAGCGCCTCGGTGAAATTGGTTGTTAATCGTCAGGGCAAACAAAATTCGAACGTGTTCATATAAATGAGGGTTATAGATTCAAAACTCACTTTGATCAATAACTATAATAAGATATTTGAATATTGTCACCTCCTTTTTGTGATCAGCATCCTAATTTTAAGTGTTCAAACTTTATTAAAAGATTGCTATTGAATGGAAATTATCCATTTAATATTGAAAACTATCCTATCTGTACTTGGGAATATTTAGAAACACTTAACTGACATTGAATCAAAAATATATATATTATTTTTAGTTTGTCGTTATAAATTTATTTTGAGATTTCTCATAAATTAATCGTGTTGAAAATTGTGAATTTTAATTCTGCACCCCTTGAAGGTCTCCCCTTATTCATACGGGTTTATTAAACGTCCGAAATCACCGGTCGTGAACAATAAATATGAAACGCAGGGATGGAATTTTCGTTCACCATTCCCTGTTTTAGGATCCGATGAAGGGTAATAACGATTTATGCGTACATACGAAGAGTAACCTTTCCCCTATACGTAACTAAGGTAACGAGCCGCGGCAGAAAAATTGTCGAAAAACCCATATAAAGGTCTTTTTTATTTTCTAACATAATTTTTACCCTAGAAAATCGTATGAGTTTAGATGTTTAAGATGTGTCTATTTTCATAAATATTTAATAATATTTTTGAGTTACTTCTATATTTTTTCATGTCTGGGTATATAATTCATTCAAATGAACATTACATGAAAGAGAATATTTTATGATGGTAAAACGCGAGAAAATTGAGGATTCTCCGCGATATAATAATGTGTTTGATGTGCGTGTTATACGCATGTAAGAGATTTTTATATGTTGTGGAAACGGCGGAAAATGTGCGTCACAGATATTCCTTTGATTGATAAGTCGGATGAAGCAGAGGAAAAGACGGCAGTTCGCTTTGAGATTTGACTCTCGAGAGGGCGAATTGTGTTCAGACAGAAAATTATACGAATAACTCTAGATTTATCGAGATATATAAAATTATAATTTTATCAACTTTATATATTGGATGCTCAACTACTAAAATTTTATAATGAAAATTTTCAGGCTTCGCGTAGTTGAATTACTCAGCAATACGATTCTTTCCGATTAAAATCAACAACTACATTTCCGAAAAATCGCAATTAATCAATAAACATAGTAATTCATTATTTTGCAATAGATGTTAAATACAGACGTTTATATTCATTAAATATGATGAGAACACGCAATCACCGAAAACTTTTATCGCAAAACGCGAATTCGATCCGAAAATCACACATGTCCTTCCGGTGTCAGAATTAGGACTTCATACTCGCATAATTGGATTTAATTGCGTACAAAATCCAGCGTCGGTTTACTGGGTGTGGTTGTTTACGTGCACGGTCGTTTATTACGCGCCTCGGCTTGTTAGACTGAAATCAGTTCAGGCCAAATATTAGTATGAGCGTCGCTGTGTACATTCACGTAGATCCAGCGAATGTGTGCACGTGGGCGGACAATTATTCAAAATACGCCACGGTCCAATTCGGGTGGACCTATCCCTCGTTTTTTTGCCGCCGCTTTTTGTTTTCGGGGATGATTGTTATTCATGGCGTACGTCATAATTGATCGAATTCGTCCCGAGTTTTCGTACGGTTTTATGACGCTTTTGTTGCGGCGCATAAATTTTCCGTATCGGTAATTCGGCGGTTTGAATTGTTTTGAGTCGCGCGGTGTGTGTTGATTCGTAAATTATGTAATTTTTGTTGCGCTCGGAACGGGAGTGCTGTGAATTCAATATGGGTTTATCGTAGTGCGGATTTGTATTCAGTCGATTAGTGAAAATTATCAGACAATGGAAATCAAATTTTAGAAACAGTTCATATTCGGTAATAATGGTAAAATTATGAAAATCGTTACTTGCTAAGTTTAATTTGATACCAAATTTAAGGTTTCTGCTTCAACGAAAGAAAATTGTTTTATTGTGAACTTTGGAATTTACTGCAATTTCCTCAATAGTAACCTGCGTTGTTCTTTGCAAGTATGTACGTTAACACCTTAATTTTTTTCCGGATAATTCTTAATAAATTACTAACTATGAAAAAGTTCTGTAACGTTAACTATTTATGCAGCGGAAGTGCATTTTTTCAGGAACGATATTTAATTTAAAATTTTGCCCCCTGGCTTTTGATTAAGCGAAGCACAGTTTTTCCAACTAGCGGTCGGCGATCACGTTTGACCTGAAAATTTCCTTTGGCTCTACTGAAAAAAATATAGGAAAACTAGATAAATTGAGCTATCCTTCTCTGTCTGGAACGCGATAGAACTACACTACCTCGTGAATGAACAAAACGCGAAATATTTCTATTTATATAAAATATTTTTACATCTTACATTTTGTATCGCGTACATATTTCAGCGGCTAAATTTAACATATTAAACAAGTAAATAAACAGAACATAAATTTATTTGTGAGTATATAATATTAAAATTACGTAGGTCAAAATTCTTTTTATAAAAGAAAAGTTCAAAATTGAGATTTAGTTATTTGTGTAAAGATTAATTAAAATTTTCTCAAAATTGATTCAAATCACCTGAAAAGCAAATCTTAACTTTATTTAGCTACGAGCTTTAACCGTGGATTATACTGCGGTTCTTTATAAAAATTTTAATTTTCCATCTCGGGCTAATCCCCCTGAGATGATGCGGAAAAGATGTCTCTTTTATAAATAGGTAGCAGACAAGATGGCGAAAAATATAAGCTTCTTGTATTGGTTTCTAGTGTGGTGTACTGAACTGTTTTCTATTGGTATAAGTATTAAAGGATGAAAAAGGATTTAAAACTACCTTTCTTTATACCATAGCTTCCCAATTTTTTTTTTTTTGGTATAAATGGATGAATGTTAAATCAAATAAACTGGTTGTTGATTATGTGACCTGTTTATGGAATGGGAGTTATACGTAAAAGTTGTGAAACATTTTGAAAGTTCTTTAAAAGGAATAAGGGAATACATAAACAAATATGGAATAAAAATATTAAAAACGGGTATATTTTTTGGTGAAAAACTTTATGATAAAATAAGTAAGGATGCACAAGGATTGAGAATATTTACATTAGACACTGGAAGCAGAATGACTGGGAAATGATGATGATGCTTAAAATATTATTTCGAGTTTATAAAGCGCGAAAGGAAATCTTCCCAAAGAGACCAGTTGGATACCTCTGCCTTAAATAATTATCTCGCGCTTTAGCATTTCTCTCCGTTCCTTCTCCCCTTTTTCACTTTCGAACGGAGCAAATACTTTTTAATCTCTTGCCGTCGCACCGGGAATTTCAACGCCATTGAAATGTTAAAGGCGACGAGTCCGCGTAAGAAACAGGGGCGAGGGAACGGGTTAGGAAAAGCGTCGGAAAATCGGAAAAATCTCTTGGGCCACTTAGTAAAAGATGAGATTTCTCACAAAATACAGTATTTTTATTTGAATATCCATATTTTTAATACATCTGATACTCATAATTGTTCATAAATCAATTTATTTATGGCGAAAAACTCAATTTTTCCAATAATTGAATATAAAACGAAACATTATTTGAATACCACTGTGTTTAAGAATACCCGATAATATAATATAGAAAAAATGTTATTATAATTTTCTTGAACTGGTAATATTATTTGATTGCTCGCCCCGGAAGTCGCATACGTAATCGCGCGGCTGGTGAAATTGTGCGCGATGGCGCAATTTTCCACCCCCCGCCGTGGAAAATTGTCGATTAATATTTGTAAAGACGGCGGCAAAATGGAATTCAAATGAATTCGAATATCGTTCGGTCGCCGTCCTCGAATGTTACCGATTTAAAAATTGAAAGCCGAATCGGGGAAAAACGAGCGAAGGAAAACTTGTACGTTTTTGCGTCTGCGAATCGTGTATATTTTTCATATTATACGATCATGTAAATTTTCGTTCCGCTGGTCGTTTTTGATTTTATTAAAATTGAATATTACGCATTTAAATGTTTTGGAGTAAATTACAAAGAGATTGTTCTATGAGAGTATATTTTTTTATGTTTGTTTTTATATAAAAAAGGCCTCAGGACATAATAGATATTTTTTAGAAATTTACTATAAGTAATATATAATATGTAATATTCTTTGATAATTCAATGCAACTCTGAGAAAATCGATTGAAGAAATTGATTGACTGCGAATTAATTGATTAAATTAATTAAGAATATTAAAATTCATCCCCAACGATCTAAAATTAAATATATTTATCTCGACACGCTTTCTTGGATGTGTGCGATTCGATTAATTATCATAATATGTCGTTCGCGTTCGCAGACCATGTTTGATCGCTTCAAAGCTTTTATCCGAGAACGAGACATTCGTCTTCATTAGCCGCTTCAATGCTTAATATAATTATGGCAATTTATCGAGAAAATTCATACACACGTTTCATAGAGACGAAACGTGGGCGAGGACCCGTCTCTTCTCGTCTATTACACGTCTGACTGACTGAAAAGCCGTCTGAAGGCCGACGGTCAAAGCAAATGGATGTTGAACTATGCTTTATACAATTCCATTTCCTTATTATTATACAATTTTCATGTGGTAATTTGTTTAGAATATAATACGTTAAATTTATATATAATCAACGATTAGACGTCTTCAAAATTTGATATTACGTCTAATATCATATTACATCTAAAACTTTTAAACAGTATCGCTCACAATAATATTAAATTTCTTAAAGCATTTCCTATTATTGAAAAGTTGCATTCGATTATAATATAATATTACATGAATGTACGAGCGAGCGAAGTCGCCAAGAAGAAGTTCATTGTTTGAGCTGTTTGGAACTCTTCTCATGGCGTCGGATCGGTTTCTTCTCCAATCTCACAGTCGATTAGCGATTTGAAGCCGGCTATGAAAACGGGGTATGAGAGCCTGGAATTCTGAAGAGTCACGGCGATGGGTGGGTGGTAGTGGGCGGTGGAGGTACGTAAACTCGGGAACTATTTCCACGAGGCGCGATAACACCGAATTAAACTTGGCGGATTAAAATAATCGGTTCAATTAGGCGAAGCGATTTTATTTCTCGTTCGTCATACCGAGCGAGATATTCACGTTTTGATATCTCGAATTTATTAGGAGCTAGATCTGAATTTTCGTCGTATAATGAAAATTTATAGCGTTGGATACTATTTTTATACAAAGAGCGTAAAGCGTGGAGGGAAATGCAATTTTGGTAATGAACGTCGAAAGTTTGCCCCCGTTTTTCCGTCGTCAGGCACGTTTCCCGCCAATTACGAGCACAACCTTCGGCCCGCCGCTCTGGCGGCCTTTGTGTTACGGATTCATGATCTTCAAGACTGCGAGATGGCCTCGGATGCAATAATTCACTTAAGAGTTGTGCGAGCCGGCTGCATTTCGTCTGTGCTTCGGTGCGTTGAGAAATTTTACTCAGCCGAGGAGTTTTCCCGGGAATTTTCCGGACGGGGTTGATTTAATTATGATATTTGTAACTAATGCCGACTCTCTCGAGATGTTTGTTGACGTTTACCATGTCGGGCTTTTGGATCGAATGTAACACTTGAGATTTTTCTGGTTAAAAATTGAAATTTTATTATTATTATTTTTTTTTACTATGTAGTAACAACTTCAATATATGAGTATTATAATTTTTGATTTCTTCGAACTTTAAGATGAACCAAACAATTTTGTTTAAAAATAAAAAAATTCTGTGTATATAATATATAATAAATTAAGATAACTTTGATGATTTCAGATAGCGAGTTTTGATTGTGTTCACTTTGTATAGAATGTCTCGTCGCTGTACATAGATCGGAACGGTTCCTGACCCAGTTCCTTTTCTGTGCGGGTCCGCTTTCACGCTTGTTTCGGCCGAAATTAAATTAGGATTAATCTCGAAAGTTGATGATTCCGTTGAAATTGTGTTGTTGTAATTAGAGAGAATGTTCGGGGAGGGACGAGAACGTATGACGCTCGCCTTTCTCGTCTTCATTTCACCTTACCAAACATTTACTCAAAGAAGGAAACTTTATGAAGCGCGCCAAACATTAGAGTGTATCTTTGTATCTTTCAACTCTCGTTTGCTCGCGCTGAAAATTGACTTTACAATGAGTTTAATTATTGTAATATATCACATACATTGCGAAACTTGCGTATAGTATATCTTCGTTTTCTTTACGACGTATGAAAATCAGGTTACATATATTATGATTTTTGTATGTCAAAAAATTTAGTTTGCACAAAACACTGAAGTTTAGTGATAATAGTGACTATTAGATAAATGTGGATTTGTTAATTTGAATTGGGGATTGATATATATATATTTTCACTTAATCAAATAAAGAAAATTTTCTTAAAAATTTCCATTGTTGAAAAAATTGGTAAAAAAAAATTAAATTTCAATCCAAATTGTCACAGAAGAAGAGAAAGATAAATATTTTCTCTACAGCGGGAAGTAATCGATGCCGGAATAATATTTACGCATTAATATCAAAGGTTATGAAACGAATTGTCAGGGGTTTCAAATTCGCATACGTTTACCGCAATCAATCATCCTTAACCCACATCACGCTACAACAATGAAACGAAACATAATACGCTCGCACACACGCATAATAAAAAAAGATAAACAAAAATAAAAACACGGATTTATTAGATTTCTTTGTACGCGCGATACAAATTACATAGTGCCCGAGTTTTTTTTTTGCGCGAATTAATTATTTTCGCGCCGGCGAAAGTATTGATTAATTTTAATTATTCAAATTAAACCCCGGCCCCCTCGTTTTGTAGCCCCCTTCCTCAGGTTATTCCGTTTAATTTTCTGGTCGCGATTGCTGCGAATAATTATAATTAAACAATTTATAGTTCCCGCGGGGTGTTTACGCGATCCCGTCACGCTACGATTCGAACCGAAAAATAATTTGGATATTGTTAAAATAAATTTTACACCCGTACCTTTTATGCGGAATTCAATGAATTTATTTCACATATTGATGGAGTGTCCATTCGTTTTCTATGATACGTATTTTAATTTGGAAAAATCATCTTAAGTTATGTTCTCATGATAAGATGTTTTCTAAATTCTTAAATAAGATATTTTTGCGTGATAAAACTGTGGTGACTGAATTGAAATTGAATCCTAAAATTATTCTTATCAAAATCATGTTGATATTCATCTCTAAACTACATCACATGACAATAAATAAGAATCGATACGTTAAACACAGTTATTGACTTGAATAAGTAAATGAAATATTTTATGAATAATTATTTTTATAACTCTAATTATGTTGGTATAGTACTAATAATATTTGAATTCTAAGCGTAGCAGTAAATTAAATATTTTTCAGAACAGACAGGTACTTTATAGACAGCGTATATAGTAAGAGAGCGAGATATGTTTTAGCGCGTTGTAACTCGGGTAAATGCGCGCTCCGCGTAATGTAATTGTGAGGGTCGATTATTTCGCTGTTACGACCGCCCGCGAGCGTTTGACATTTACAGTCAATACAAATGAAATTGAACCGAAAATTAAACATGTCGTTCAAATGACTATTTTGATTCTAAACGATTATTGTTTCTATTTTTTAGATTCTCGCTGCCCATAAACATCGGATCATAATCGCCAAATTTAAGTTTGTAAAGCGTATTGCAATCTTAATTAATTTATAATTGTAGTAAATTATTTAAATTCATTTTCATTTTTATTTAAAAATCAATTGAAAATTTTCTACATTTCATGATTGATTTATACTCATCCGAAAACAAACGGTAAGAACTTTTGTTAAAATATTTGTTTGAAGATGTTTTCAAATTTTGGCCTAACCCATTTGTGTTGACTGTATATCGCGCTCGCTTCTAGTGATTGACACGTTCAATCGTTTTCATTTCATTAAATATCGCACGTGTACGCACTGCTATTTGTCAATTAAAACCAATTAATACGTATTGCGATGAATTCCATACGTTTTTCCCCGGATTTGATTGCTTTCGATTTGAAAGTGAACAATTTTGTGTATTGTCCTACTCAAGTGGTGGTTGAGTAAGGTTAGGTCATTCGGTTTTGTTCCCAATGCAAACTGGGTGTTTCATAACATTTATTTCGTGATAATATTTATACACAAAATATTGGTAAAATTTTATATGTGCTTGGAAATGAAATTGTTATTCATATCAACAACATATTTCAAGTAAATTATTATGAATATCATGTTTATGTATGAAACCGCGTACAATAACAATAATATACAAGTAGACCACAATGTTGTGCGTCGTACAACAGTTTCAAGTTTATGTGTCTATTTTGGAATCGAGCGTTGAATTTGCATCTCGAACGCAGCGATGTAATAGTACGGCAGCTACTTTTCGAAACGGCGACACGCTTTTGCCCATTTCACCGGAAACATATTGACTTCAAAGAACACTTAACTTGCGATATACGAGCAAATTTGTTTTTACGCCAACGTTCGTCCCTTTTGGGCGGCACTCGAGCGTAAAAAATATGCTGACATCTAGTCGAGTATGCAAATATTACACTTCATCATAAATGTTCCGACGTTTTATTATACGCATTTTTTTCTTTGCCTCTTTCCGAGTTACATGCGCACGTGTGGTCGCACGATTGAGTCACATGTTAAATACCCGAATTATAAAAAGGTATTTTTTAATATATTTTTTTAATTTTTGAGTCATAAAAATTGGATTGGTGTGTGCATATTATAGCGCCACCTATGAAGTAAAATTGGAACTTTTTTTATTTAAAATTTGATTTAAAATTGAAAATTTTCGATGAATATTGAGTGTGTCCATAATTGATATCCCATCTGATGTGTTTTGGATGCGCCCACAAAGCGTTACGGAGGGCTGAAGATTTTCCCAAGGGCGCAGCTTTTCCGGGTTGAGCGTGCCTCGAAACCATTTTCTTGGCTTCGAGAGCAAACAGCTCCGAGTAAATGTTTGCCTTTCTAATAGAAGATTAATAAGTTAATAATGTACGCCCGAGCAACAGCGTTGTCCTTGCGATTGCAAAGGGACCGATTCGACGCTGTGTTCTGCGCACGATGACGTCGTTGAAGGTTTTTGAAAGGGATGCTAAATTCAACATTAGCTCACATTAACTATCACAGATTAATTTTGTTAAGGTATGTATATTATTTCGATATGTTTATTCGTTTGTAATAATATTATAACATTTGATTTTTTTATAAATAACTCGTAACCTTTCAAAAAAAAAATTCAGACAGTCAAAAATAACGGTACGCTCAGAACAATAGGATTAAAAAAGTATTATTTCAACATTCATATTCATTCAATATAAATATTTAAACGTATTATCTCCAAATATTTATATTTAATCCGTTTTTTATTATATTATATAAAAATTTTCGAAGCCAGCTTCCATATTTTTTTCAGGGCGTCCTTTGTGTCGCATTCACATAACGATTTTATTATGATTCGATACGATGTAGCGACGTTTTGATCGGCGCTTCGTCATATTCGATCGGACACTTAGAAAGTAAAGAGAGAAAAAAATCGTCGGGAAATTCCACCAAAAGTGGTAACAAATTGCTTTCGCTCCCGTGATAAATTAAGTTTCGTCCGTCGCCTCTTCGCAAGATATCCTCCGATACTTTTTTCTCTTGATTTATTTTCATTCTTCGGCTCTATTCGTGTCATCGGTGACATCGAAAACGTTTTTCGCCGAAGCTTAATTTTATAATCGTCCGCTTTCATTAAAATTCATCTCTACAACTACTCTTCAACCGTTAGACTAGCTTTTAGAGTGCTTTAAAGTCGTGACGTAACTGTTAAAGTTTGTTAGTCTATACGTAAATCTACCAGAGAATTAAACGCTAACTTTTTTATACGATTTTATATATGCTTTAATTTTCGTGATTTTTTTCGCTTTTTCGGCCGAGTCGAAGACGTCCAATTTTCGTAAATAATTTTCGGTCTCGCTGTCGAAATTTCAAAGTGAAAATAAAGCAGATGGTCGCATAATTAGCGAGACGCGAGGGACGACGAAATTATTCAAATGAATGCGAAAGTGTATAGAACTTAAGAGCTTGTCGGAAAAATCGCAGCTTTTTATACGCACACCTATATAATTTAATCCCTCTAAGAAAATATCATTTAATTAACGAGGAAATGTATCATTTATTTATATTCAATTGAAGATTTTTGAGAGTATTTGAAATTTCAAAGTTAATGTCCGTATATAAAATAATTAAAAAAAAAATCTTTGAAAAAGTAGGTTTCAGAATATAAGAATTGTGTTTGCATTTATTTCATATTGTTGTGTTTTTTTTTTTTTAGATTTATGTCGGATATCCTACACACAACATATTTTTCATTCAATATTTCAAATATAGAATGTCCCAAAAATCACATGGGGTATTTTAAATTTCTTGAAATACCAGATTTTTCTATTATTGTTTTAAGAAAACATATAAGATTAAAGAAAGTAATATTAATTGTTTTTTTTTTAATATCAAATCCATCTATCGTTTATATTTAAGTAAAATGCGACTTGTATTTCAATCATAAAAAAATATTGATTCAATCTGTTAGTTTATTATTAATCAACTGAATTATTCTTCTCAAAACGTTGAATGACAAAACTATCTGATAATGAGTATGTGTTTTAAGAAAAAAAATCTCACAAAAATTTGACACGTTATTTGAATTTCAAATCCCTAAGTGACCTTTGGGATACCCTGTACAAAAAAAATCCAACGGAACCGCGTATTTGTCATATTCCGTCGCGCAAAATAGTGGAAAATTTAAACGTCACGGCGCCGGTGATTTTTCGACGTCGACGCGCCAAACACGTACGTACGAAATTAACGAAAAAAAAAACCCACCGAAATATAAAATATAATAAAATAAAAAACGAAATTTTTATCGGCGTTTTCAGCGGCGATGAATCGTCATTTTTTTTTACAGAAGCGTCGAGTCACCGCTTCGAAATTTACGCGGTCATTATCGACGCCGTGAAAGAGTCCTTTTTAAATTTATAAATCAGTATAATTTGTTCACGCGCATTAGCGGCCGAGTATTAATATAGATGGAAGTACGTAATATGTATTAAAAATATATAAAATGTATTAATTTCTAGCGCGCGTGTATGTGTGTGTTCCTGAACGGTGGTCGCGCATGATTGATAGTGTAATTTACGCGGCTTTTGCGGATGTTGTAATTCGTCGATGAAATTTTCAATTAGGGGTCGTTTGTGTGTTGTGGCTTTTTATTCTCTCGTGATTGGATGATTTGTCGGAATTTTAATTATTATGTTTTGATTTGAATTGATGCTCCGCTTTATTGGAAAACTCGGGGGCGGCTCATATATGCAGTGTTGCCGGAGAATTTATTCGACGTGTTGTTTGTGGTGAAATTTTTTTAGTTTAAAATTTTCGTTTGTGTTATTTCCATAATTGCGTTGCATGTAACAATGCAATGAAAGTGTTTGAAATTATCAAAACATGAATATTTATTAATGTCTGCTTTTCGTTTGATCTGCCAAAGGTCAATGTAACAAAAACCTTCAAAATTTTTTTTTAAATATTCATACATTAAACTACATGGTATTTTAACATAAATTTTCAATAAAATTGATCCATTTATATGATAAAATATTAAATTATAATAATTTCTCACTATCGATCCATCATATTCTGAGTAACTATTTTGATTTATAGAAAAAGCAATTTCGAGCGAAAGCCACAATTATTAAGTGAACGCAACAACCTACAACATACAAATATTTACCAAAAAATTCATTAAAAAACTTACGAACCACAAAATACAATATTTAATTCAGTCCAGCATATAACAGAAATTTTTAACAAACACCTTTCAAGCGGCGAAACTTAACACCGCCGTTAAAATTAATTTTATTATATGTATAAACCGTAATCCTGAGGAACATAAAAACGTCCCGACACTCGTCCCGTCCTTTCTTCGGGCCGTGAAAGCCTTAAATGTCGGTACACAATCGGGGGTCCCGGGACGATTAAGCTTCGTCCCGGTCGCTAATTTGGCCTCCTCTGAACCGAAGTCTCGTTTGTTTACTGCCGTACCAAACCACGGTTTCAAAGGGTGAATTATTATATCTATTGTTTTTACGTCAAAAATTGCTAATTTTTTCAATATCGTGTTAATGTGATGTTGTTTTTGTAATTTGGCATTATAAAAAATGCTGGAAATGAAAAGGGAGAGGTTTGGAAAGTTTTCCGTTCTGTAGAATATAATATAATATATTTTGGAACAATAATGAAAGAAGACTTTTTTCTATTTAATTTATAAGAACTATGATTGAAATTAGTCTATTTTATTGCTAGATTATTTGTAGTAAACACATGTTTTAAATTTAATTTTATATTGATAAAGGTAAAAAAAGGATGTTTTAAAAACTTTTTAGATATAAAGTGTAACAATTTTTTTTATTTTATGGATTACTTGAACGAATTTGATCCAATTATTGTATAATATTACATATGGTACTGATAATTTATTTTATAATATAAATTCATGTCTTGTCTTGAATTTAACATCACGATTCGATAACATCATAATCCGACATGAATAAGGTCAAATAATATAATACAGAAAGTTAAATATACGTAAAGTTTGAATAAAAGATCTTCATAATATTACACAATTTAATATCCAGTTGCATAATTCAAAATACGTTCATTTATGTAAAGCAATTCCGTTTCATATGCATGCAACCTACCATTTTTTCAGTACTATGACTTATGGCATGTTGTTTCGATGGCGCAGGCTCTATTATTCATTCCTTCCTCACGAATAAGAAGAAATGATGAATTTATTGTCTGTCACTATAATATAACGTACGTAGAACGTATGCGTTATTATTACGAACTTCGTCCGGGCAAAGTTGTGCGTGTACTCGGAGCGGGCAAAGTTTTAACAATACGGTTCCGTGTACTTTCGCAGAACACGATACGAGAATCTGGTTTGAATTTTATTATATGGCCACATTTCGACGCAATGTTAACGTTTTTCGCGCGAAAATTTACGTTCGTGTACGTAAATTTGCGAAATCCCGCGACTCGAATAATTGTTTTAGCCGAAGTCAGTTTCGGAAACATGGAGTAACGCCTCTCGGCTAATAGATACAATTTTCGCCACGCTGTTAGTCAGAATTGAGGTTCTAATGAGTCAACGTTTGATAATTTTATGTATAATATAATCATGCTAGATATTTTAGTTATTTTCATAAGAAATGTTCAAATTTCGATATGAAACGTACTTACATACAGTAGTTTTCCCAGTTAATTATAGAAAATATATTTCTTCCGAATTATTCATACACTAGTATATAGGCCCGGTGTTAATAACATCGGCTGTGGATTTGTTAAGAAACCGAAAACGATAAAATGTGAAAACCCGATTGTGTGAACCCGAAATGTGCACCCGATTTGAATATTCAATATTTAATTAATAAAATCAAAATAGTTCATTTGTTTGTGACATATAGGTAAAGCAAGGGGCAGTAGGTAATAAGCATCATATTATAGACGTTAACTGTATACGCATAAACACCACAGTCGCGAGCGCAACCGAAGACGCGAGCGTCATCGAACATGCATACACACACACAGAAATCCGCTATTATATAATATATATATATATTACAAATCTTTAAGATTCTTCAATTTCATCAGACCAAACTGCATATATTATAATTTCGATCGACAATTTCATCACCGACTCCATTATTAGACTCAGCGAGTGACAAGTCATCCAAAAGTCATCCGAATCCCCAACTTCTCCAAATTATTTTCACACGCAAACTTCAAAGACCGGAATATCTCCAAGTTCCAAAATTGCAAAAACGACAATTTCCACGGGAAACCCTTCAAGGAATCCGGGACAGCATTCGATATCTACGCCGCAGGTTGAAAAACGCGTCACGCGAAACATTTTTCCCGGGACTCTCGTAATCCCCCGTAGATAAAAGCCGACCCGAAAACTAATCTATCCTCTGCCCACACTAATATTTAATACACACACACTCACTATCCCGAAAAATACACCCTCACACACAACACATAATACGAGTTATGTACGTTTGGGAGCGGCTCCTCTGTCCGGTTGGGTTAGGGTTGCCAAGCGAGATGAATTTTCGGGGACAGTTCCAGAATCATTTGATTAGTTCGTTTATTAAAGCAAATAATTAGAGTCGGTTTTGCACGGTCCTATTTGTAGTTATAAGGTAGTTTTGAAAGAAGTTAAATGAGGGATTCGGCAGAAAATAAGGTTATGCGTCAAAATTACAAAATTTAGTTTCTCTTATTACTAAAAAAATTAGAACTGTTACTACGAAAACCTCCTATCCCCTATATATAATAGCGGATTTATGTGTGTGTGTCCGTCCGTCTGTCTGTCTGATCGATGACGCTCGCGACTTTTTTTTTCTTTTTTTTATGATGGTGATGATGATGTCGTAATTGTGTCAATAATGAATGAACTGGTTTTATTAATTAAATATTAAATATTCGAATCGAGTACGGGCATTGAGTAGCTTCTACCTCTGGCTTCGCCTATACGTCACAAACAAATAACAAATGAACTATTTTGATTTTATTAATTAAATATTAAATATTCAAATCGG
>JAOXNN020000088.1:5116001-5131176 GCA_028571205.2 Hydropsyche betteni | reverse complement strand
AGGCGTCGCCAACATTCCCAGCTATCGAAGATTTGTCGTTTATTGAATTTAGTTGCTTTGGTAATGCGATTCATAGAATTATATCAAGCTGTTATAATACAGTCTGGCAAGACAACATCTGCCAGGTTCAGCTAGTATTGTATAATTTTGTGATTGTAAAATTTATGTAATATCATCAACGAAATATGAAAAAATATCTCTTCCATAATAATGATCATTTATGAAAGTCATAAAGCGGATTACGTTTAATCCGTACGTTTATTATAATGGATGAGTTTTCATACGAACAATCGTATCATAATCTAATTCCGATTCGCGAAAGCCGAACAATAACAGACACCGACATAATACATTCGGTACGTTATTTTTCCTCAGCTGAAAAATTCTTATTATCGCGATAAAATTAACAATTTAATTCGCTTTTTTCGCCCGCCGTCAAAACCGAATTGAATTATGGCCGAATAGACCGCGCTTATCTCGGCGATACTTTCCGCCACCCACACGCTGCATAATTTCGGCGCGAAATTTAAATATAAATTAAATTTGAATTATATCCGGCTGTTTATGTGCGCAATAAAAACGGCGTTCGAAATTTATGCGCGTTAAAATTAAATCGCGAAAAATTTCAGCCTCACATAATCCGGTCGTTATCGCAAAGGGTTGAACTTTTAGTGCCCTTTTATCGGCCGATAGACACTCCCTTAACGCTCCTGGACCTTAAAGCGGGATCATATTGTAATGAGGACGATTTTCGGGAAACGCTTCTCGGGATTCGGATCACGCGGCCGATTGATGAATAGTCATAACGGGTCCAAGGAATAAATAGCGTGGGATTAATTTACACGTCGGGAATTCCCGGGAAGTGATCCTTTGAGCTACAGTAGCTCAAAGAGAAGTTCTCTCTGATGGATCGAAATGCAACGTTCTAAATGGCATGAAATTAAAATCATTTCGAAATCGAGTCCATATAAATTTGAAAAACATGTGCGTAAATAATTTTTTTAACATCGTCAGTGATAATGATTAAAATTTTTTTGATTATAATTGAAAACGTAGCTGTTCCAAAAATTTCGCTTAACCGAAACAGGTATCCCTAATTAAAATCCCTGCATCCCGGCGAGATTTCGAAAATAATATTTCGCCAGACGAATCGTCTGAAAAGGCCACACTGGTGGGTTTATGCGCGGAATTGCAGCGCCGTTTTGATGGGCATTCCGCGCGGGAATTATGAATGCACACGCGCGTCCAAAATAAGTGGAATTCCAACACACACGGCGAAACAGCGCTAAAGGCGCGTTCAAATGTCGAATACTTTCGAAATTAATTCGAATCGCGCGAATGCAAATGAAAGGGTGCGCGATAAGGAGAAAATTGCAACCACCGCTCTGCCCCCTCTAACGGTTTCCATTTTGCATATACAGATTGGTCTAAAAATATTATTTTTTAAATAGTACATTTTTTTTATATTTAACTCGTCGAAAAATTGTAACAAGTTTATGCTGACTCATGACAGACTCGACTATGAGGGTGATCAAACTAAAACCTAATAAGAATTTTATTTTTAAAAACTTCTCATAGATAGCCTAAAAAATTATAACTTCATTAATTATTATCTTGGGAATCGATAAATACCCGAGGCGATTTTATTTTATGTTCACAAATTTAAAAATAGTAACAATAGATAGACTGTACATAAGTTTAAAAAATACTTAAAGGCGTGCACATAAACAAAATTATGCACATAAACAAAATTTTCTATAAATAATCAAATTGAATTTCTATTTGATACAACTTTTTCGATTATCCGGATTTTTCAGAACTAGACCATCTCGATCCCGTTTAGCCCGGATAATCGAGGTTCTACCGCACGTATTTACCACTTTTTATGTTTCGAGCGAGTAAATTACGCGATTTTAGAATTTCTTTCAGCCAGCTTGCACCAATTGAATTCCACTAACGTTCCGAGGAACCCCTCGTTCCACGGAGTTGCACCACTTCCGCGGAACGAGCCTTTTAATTAAGTCCTCGAGAGCGGGGCCGCCGAAATTCCCAGAAACGGCTCGGAGGCCCTCCTCGGAGTTATGGACCGTCACAGGGGCCCGGGGAGGCAATATCACTTAGCCGGCCCTGGCCACCCTCGGTCAGATAGTTGAACCCTCGATAAATTCGTTCCTCGTGAGTGTGTTGCCGCTGATGGCGCCGTTGTTCAATCCCGTGTTTGCAGGTCCATTTTCACAGGCCGTTGCCGATAGTCGTTGCGATGTTCTTGGCCGTTTGTGCTGTTTGAAATTTATGCAGTTCTCGGATTTGAGTGATGCGGATTCGTTTCGGTGGACGATGATAGTGGATGATGGATCGAGCGGAGGTTTTAGATGGGTTTAGTTGAAATGGTCGGTTTTGCAATTGGATTACTGTTGAAGTTTCATCGTCGTTATGTAAATGATACTTTTTGGAAATTTACTCAATGGAAAATATAATATAATCAAAAATTTCTGGGCAGATCTATTCATGTTAAACAAATTAATTGGTTGAAATCGTATGATTCATTTTTTTATTGATTTGATATAAAAAATATCCCCTATATATAATCACGGATTTGTGTGTTCGAATGACGCTCACGACTTCGGTCGCGCTCGCTACTATGGTTTTTATGCGTATACAGTTAAGTCTATAATATGATACTTATTACCTACTAACTACTGGCTTTGCCTATATGTACGTATTCGTAATGGTGACAATAACAAGTGAACTATTTTAATTTGATATATATTTTTTTTTTTATATATAATTACGTAACAGTAAGGTTATCGATTCACAGCCGATGTTATTAACATCGGGTCTATATACTAGTTTGTTATAATATAAAAAAACGAATTTCGTATTTTATGAATTTATGATACTTTGCGTTTTCGAGAAAACATTATTTTTATACGGGTTGTAAAATTATTAGTTCGTTTAGGTGTACATAATTTTAACAGTGAATAAACGTCATTCAAATTAATAGTATAATTATTCAAAACGCTTGTTTGCAAGCAAGTGAATTATTAAATTAGGAAGTGTTACTTAACATTGAATGAAAATTTGGTATGGAGGTAAGTGCTCACGTAACGAGTGTGTAGGCGTGATCTAAAAAAATTCTAGCGTAAAAAGTAATGGAATTATTATAACAGGTTTGCGTTTCAGAAAAAATATGCTATTTTCAGCGCAATAATGGACCGTTCGCTAAATGAAGCACCGTTAAAAATGTTCTAAAATGCCCGGCACTTTGGGAAGATTTTTATCGCGGATCTCTCATCCCTCCACTTTCGAAAAAATCTCATCAACGCATTTGAAATGCATTTACGTTTAGTTAATTTCTTTTATGGAAAGTTTTTTTCGGCGAAAAACACGCCATTTCGATGTTAATAAACGTATATTAGGCTCGTTTATCAGATTTATACGCGAGATGTAATCAAATATCACAACAAACATTAAATTGGACGAAGAACGCATTAGGAAGGTGATTAAAATACAGAAAATATTTCATTTGATTGTACGTGGACATTCTTTGAATTTCACACTAAATTTGTTTATACGTGTATGATTCGATTAAAAAGAAATATTTTTTATTGGTGAGAATTTCTAATATAATAATATAAACTATTGAATAATACATTATATATATTATTCAGATTCTGTATTTGTGTTGAAAATTATTTAATTAAATACATTTATATTTCAATATTTGAACATAATGCCTTAAATGTATTTTAATACAATATAATACTATTCATTATAACAACAACGTTTCATTACATCAATCGCAATAATTCTTAACTTTATTACTGAAACAAATTTAAATGTGCCAATAAATTCACCGTAACTCAGCGCACATCAAATCAATTGTTCCTCACTTTACTCTCTACAATACTCTCTAACTTACTTCACTTCGCAGCCTTTATTATACAATATATACCATTCGCTCGTTAAAACCGTCGCCCAATAAAATCTGCAATTAACGGCGTCGTCAAATTAAGCCGTTAAAGCTATTCGAATTAAACGCCAAGAGAGTTTCGCGAAAAGCGTCTCCGTTTTCCCGGCCACGCACGCACACACAATTAATACGATTTTCCTCGGAAAATTGCGCAATGAACACGGTCATTTCGCTGCAATTAAGCTCCTCGAGATTGTTTCGGAATGCACTGAATCACACACACCAAAGTGGGCGAATTTCCCGCTGAGTTCGGTGCGTTATTATCGTTGCGGGCTGGTCCTCATTACCGCTTGAATTATGCGAGGCTTCGTTGATGTTGTGTTGTTGGGTTGTTGTTGGCGGGTTCTGAGAATATTAAGTATTTTAATTGTTGTTTAATTTGCGGATCGGTTGAACGATTGTTTATTGTTTTGAAAGTTTATAGAGAAAATGATGCAGGTATCATTCATATCACAGTAATGATTGAGGTGTAAAAAAATTTTCAATGTTGAATTTTGATGATTTATGATATAATTTTCATTTTTATTTTACTGAAACTAATCTTTTACATGAAAATTTTAATTTATATTTAGGTAATTTTAGTTTATTAAATTAAATTTTACTTTATTATTATGTAAACTTTCAATTTGAAAACCTCTGTAAATGTGCGAACAACGTGGTCTGGAAAAAAATACACATGTAACCTCGATATAAAACATCTTTTGTACGACCGTCTTTGACATCGTTCTTATTACGGTATTGCTTTTATATTAGAATCGACTTATAAAGTATTCAATTTGCAAAAGAAGATTATTATCAGACGTAGCGTGGGTTTCGTTTTAGGGGGAGGTTAGATGGTGAAATAAAGAACGGCGAAAGAACAGAAAGAAAGTGGCAATTCTTTTCTCTCTTCCACCGGCTGCAGACAATGATTTCGTATATATAAATAAGCTGGGAAACATTTTCACAAGGTCTGCGTCAAATTTCAAGCCATTCGATTCCGTGCTAGAATCGCGGAAAAATAATAGTTTCCGTAATATTTTATGAACATGTACGGTGTGCGGACTATGGCGTCTTAGGAAACATATACGCTTTTAAGAATATTCAACGATTTTGCGTTACGCTTCAGGAAATATTTATAGGCCGTAATATTTATGAAGCGAACATTGAATTTTCGATTGATCGCGACTTAGTATTGAGTTTTTATGAAATTAATTTTTCAGTTGAAACAACGATGCCCATTTCAAAGTTAAGCGAATTGTAGACTTTTAAATCTAATGCAAATGTTTGAATATAACCGTAAAATCTTTATATTACAAAAAGTAAAAAATAAAACTTCAGTTAACATTCATACTGCATTTTGACCCTTATTGATTTTCGTGTAAAAAAATGAAATTCCGCAAAACGGTTAATTACAATACTTTAGACGTATCACGCGAGGTGTTCGACCTTCGCGTGTCATGACGACAATTAGTACTTTTTACCGTCAAACTGCAATACATGCACGTTAACATTTCGGCACTTTAGCTTTTGGTAAAGCCCGATGAAATGCTGGAAAACTTTTCAAAGATTCGTCTACACCGTTTTTGATACGTCGTTTGTTAAATAACGCGATACGTGTCGGTGCAAACGGGTCGTACTGACTTAAATGTCACACGATACAGCAATTTGATTCAAGATACGCCACTTCTGGTTGTAAATCGGATTGAATGGATTTTTTTTAATACTAGAATACGGTTTTTAAGCTTCATCTCTAAGGATTGCGGTTTTTAAAACCAAATTCAATATTTTTAACATTAAATTCAAAATTTTAAATAAAGAACTTAACCATGGGAAAATGTTAATAAGATCATTTTCATACAGTCTTCACACTTCAAACTGCACGTTTTAAACTTTAAACACAACAATTCTAAAGTAATTCATAGTAATCAATTTCTATGATAACGCTCTCAATAATACCTTCTTTCAGTTGAATTTGAAGTGTAAAGCGTCCAATTTGAAATGCAAAACGTTGAACTTGAAGTTTAAAATGTTCAATTTGAAGGTTAGAAATGTAGAGAAACGAATGAAATATTTCATAGATTACTATGACAAGGGTCGTAAAAAATTTTTCTTATATTATAGTTGAATTTGAAGTTGACAAAGTCCAATTCGAAGTGTAAAAACTAGTTACTATGTTTTATTGTATACTGTAATATATATATACAGTCGAGTTTTGTTGTAAATAAAATACAATATTGAAAATTTTTGTTTAAATAATCAGTGAATGTATATTTTTACAATTGATAAAAGATTTTCTATCGTTTTTTCAATTAAAAATGCTTAGTTTCAAATAATTTAAATATTGTCCAGTACATCAAAAGAACTTCCCATATAAATTCTGCAATTTTATCGAATTTTCGATATATAAAACGAATCCATTTCAGCGTAAACTCCACACAAGAGATCACGTGAACATTTCGAACTGCATTACAATACAAAACCTCTATTCAACCATTCAAATCACACATCCGCAATGCACAATAAAAACGATCCACCGAACCGGCACAAAGCACTACAAGACCAACAGAACACAAGACAGAGCACGTACACACACACCTCAAAGATTACACAGAAGCAATTCGGAGAGAGTCACAAAGTCAAAGCTCGCCAGCATCGCTTTTTCCGATGCGACAGTGCACATTTGTACGGCCGAGCAATGTATCGGTTAACTGCGCTCCACGAGACCGTCCCTAATGGCCTGCAGGGCGAAAAAATGGACCCCATTACGAGGGTTGGATATGCCAACGATGTAGTGTTGGAGGTCGTCGTGGTGCTGTTCGAAGGACGTACCCCGGCGGTGGTAAAAAGCGGTGTTTCTGGGTGAAATTTGTGAGGGACGGGTAATTAGGCTTCAGTTTTCTGGGTGTAGTTGTGCAGAGGTTGGTATTGATTGGGAATCGGGGGTGTTTTGTGAAACGTGTATGAATATTAATTGTTTTAGATGTGGGGGGTTGGAAAAGCTCGGGGTGGTGTATGAGTTTATGTAAAGGTTAAATTGGATGTTTTGCGTGAGATTTCCTAGTGATATTTGTGAATATAATACTAGGATTTATTATTAAGTTACTATGAAATTTTGATAAATTGTTATTTTTTTTTTAATTATTAATTTTAATGATAATTATTTGGTTTATTGAAAGATTTAAATCGGTCACCTTAACCAAGTTTTTTTTAAACTATCAATATAATATTTTTTTGAAATATTATACATACAACGTAAATAGTTCCCAGAAATAGAATTCCACGTCACATTCAATATTTTCAAAAAATCAAGAATCACCTTTCCCATGTTTTTGTTATTTTTTTATTATTTTGTTGCTTTCAAACATAATAGCTTTTCCCAGGAAAAAAGTTATGAAAAGTTTTCTTGTTGCTTGTATATTTATTTATTTATCACTGTTCCGATCAGATTTTAACAAATTTAATATCATATCTATTATCCCCTATATATAATAGCAGATTTCTGTGTGTGTGTGTCTGTTCGTCGGTCTGTATATTCTTTAGTATGTTCGAATGACGCTCGCAACTTTAAAATGACCCGTCGATATGATTATTTTTTCGAATTAAAAAATCACAGTCTTTGAACCCGGTCTCTCCCACTTACGAAGTGAGCGACGAAACCTCGGCGCTAACAGCGGCTTACGCACTTTTCTTTTTTTTTTAAATATATAATATAAAATTATTATAGATAATTCTAATATGGTCTTTATGTGTATATACTTAACGTCTATAATATCATACTTATGAAATAAAATGATAAAATGGTAGAAAACGTGAACGGAATATACGTATCTATTGATTTATCTAATAGGGAATAGCGTCTCTATCTAACGTGTATGCAATACGGCATATATTCGTTCAAATTTGTAAAAAAGTGTACATTGGCTGCATGTTAGTTGGAAAAGCGTCGCTATAGACTTATGCAAATTTACAACCGATGTTATAATATTAACATCGGGCATATATACAAGTTTTTATTATAAGTATATTTTTTTTTCGTATATCAATTTAAAAAATAATATATTTTTCCGGAAAATAACACGAAAAATTATTTGATCGGTCATATATGTATATAATAAATAAATAATTAAATTTTCATATTTCCTCATTTTTTTGCCAGAAAGAGAATTTAAAATACATTACAAAATTTAGATTACATATTATATAAGTAATAATTATTTTGCGATCCCCATTCAACCTAGATACAGCACTGCCTATGTTCTTTTCCCAGTTTCTGTGTACATATTCCGAGTTCCCAGTGTTCCAGGGGAGTCTTTGATGTCCGTTCCGCGAGGCAATAATTACCGCCTGGCACCCGAACAGGAAACAATTAAATCTTATTCCTGTAGGTTCATATAACCTGTGTGTTGTGCAGGCAATTATGCTACGTCCCAAAGAGGGACTTTGCATTTTGGCTGTATGCGTTCTTCATTTCGGTTCCATTAATTGGCTACAACGGTGCTTTTTTTTTATAACGGTGACTTGCAATTGAAAATCTGGAATGTGTTTGTGGAATTTTTGAATTAATCTTCATTTACATGAAAGCTGATCGACTGTAAAGAAATATTATTTTACTTAACGGAATTACGATCTAATAAATTTATTATAGCTTTAGTTGCTGTATATTAAAATAATGACAAATTAACAACTAGCAATTTGTGCCAACTATTATAGTACTTGAGCATTTATAGAGAAACGATTTTGTATTATATTGAATCGCAACACGCCACATAACAATAAACTTTGATTTTTTACTTTTGAAAAATTTCATACGTCAATATGTTTAATTCGATTTTCTAAAATATTTTGGAAAAATATCTACAACACTATGCTCGATACATAAATTCACAAAACATACACGAAAAGCCTCATAATATGATTATGATTGTATAACGCAAGCAACATATTATTACACAATTCGCTCGACAAATTTAGCGTTTTAATTTCGAAACATGCGGCATTTATGATAATTTTAATATGCGGTGTGTATGTACTTTTTTAATGAGGTCTCTTTTTCACAATGCCCACGCTCGAATTTATCGTACAATTATTTAATGAACGAAAATCGGCAAAGCGTAACTGCAAATTTTCCCTCGTCGTAGTTATTTTTTCCTCCTTTCTCATTTTCGGTCTCCTTAAAATTTTCACGAGATTACAATCAGAGGCGGGGTGCTCGAGGGTCAGAACTCGGCTGTGTATGGTGACCCCGAAGATTACCATCTTAAGTACGGTGGTGGTTTCTTGCACGCGAAACAGAACGAAAACAACGAGACGTTTCTGAAAGAAAAAAAAATACTGAAAATGTATATACACACACCTCGTATGGGTGAGAAGAAAATAATTCACAGGCTATAAATTCGGGAGAGTAAAATTTCGGGTAGACGCTTAAACGCTCCGTAGCTGGGGCTATTAGCCGTTAAGCGTTTTGCCGAAGGGACGATAAATTATACACAACACCATAACGCGAAATACTCGCTGCTGAAAAACCGAAAGGATCCGCTGAAAATTTCTACGTTGAAAATATTGTAGTTTTCGTTTCGGGCTGCAGACGACGTGCAAAGTCGCCGACATAATAAAATGCTAATGAGCGAAAGGCGCTTAAATGCGTTTCGTTTTGACATGTAATGACTTCAAAATGAAAAAATAGATTCTTTGATAGGGAGATAAAACGATTTGGGCTATTTCGAGGTATAACGAGGTTTTTGTGACAAGTTTAAATTTAGTTTATTCAATTACTAAGTGACTGTGTTTTTCTTAGATCTTGAGCGGAAAGTCTTTCAAGTGACGACCACGTAACGAAAACGTGACGTTTACGCACTAAAGTTAAAAATAATGCACAAGGTCGATTCGAATTGGCTTTTCACGAAAGCCTACTTAAAAACAAAAAGGAAAAGCGTCTAGAAAAATAACTAAATTTAAATGATAACCCATCGGAGACTTAATAGGATGTTTGTTCTTTGGTTAACGAAATTCGAACAAAACGATCCTTCGTATTATGACAAATTTGAATTATAGATCACTGAGATAAAATTTCCAAGAAGATAAATCAATTTCTTCGAAAAAATATACATTAACTTTTCGATTTTAATGTGCCGTCGCTAAATCCGAATCAGCCACCGAGCCTGGACCAAATTGGAAATTATTCGACGGCACCATGGCAAAACCGTCCCGCCGCATAAATAAACCTTATCTTAATAGAAAACGGTGAGCTTATCGAAAGCTCGATAGTTTACGTCGTCCGACTGCTGCACGTCCGTCGCGGTCCGCGCAAATGCGGCAAAAGTCGGGAAAAAAGTATACGAAATAATTGTATTTCATTCTCGGCGACGTCTCTAATGATTGCCATAATCGTAAATCGTGCAAAATTGCCGAAAACGGGCGGCGAAACGGTCGTCGTTTCGACGAAATAGACGGTTTGTTCCGAGCGGCTTTCCTATTATATTCGAGGCTTTCGACTTCTGTTGAGGCGCTTAAATTCTTAAATATGTCGTTGTTCATAAACAAATTTCGCTGAATATGAAAACTTTGATTATTTTCGATATTTTGCAAGTTGGAATTTCTTATTTGCTCGTTTCACTATAATCATCGCGGTAATAATAATTTATTTATAGCTTTTGTTAACAAGTATTCATTCTGTGTTTTTTTTTTGAAAAATTCTGTTTTTGTTTTTATATTTCAGAAATCGTATTATATTTTATTCAAAAGCATGAGTGTGTATTAATTGAATGGAAGTGCGATCCGGTGGAAAATATGAATGTATGGATATGGAAACGAAGTCATCCGATAGCTGTTTAAAAGATAACGATATGTGTATAAAAAATAACATTTAATATAATAAAAAAAAAAGAATTTCATTTGTAAACGTAAGATTTGTAAGCTTCCAAAAATTTCGTTTATTAGTATGAGACATTTTTCTTATAATTAACGGCCACTTGACCCTTTCAGTGCTAATGAAAGTACTGGATTTTTCAGACCATGAACGCAAGCTGTTGTGTCGGAATTTAACAATTGAAAGTTTTCTTGAAATAATTGATAAAACTCAATTCATTAATTAAGTACATCATTGATATCGATAATATTAGTTTTCATTAGTGAAATTTTTAATGATCAATTTCATAATAAAAATTTTGAAGTTTTAGAATTTTTATTTGGGGTTCTGAAACTTCACGTGTTTTCTAAAATTTAAGTTATTAAAGCATTTGCGTCAAAGAAGTTATTTTCGTTAAATTCAATCGATGAGATTTTCGATAAACCTTATTTTTTCTTCTCTAACGTACCTTTATATAAATCACAGTCGCGTGAAAAAGTCAAGTTTGAAGATATTTTTGTCCGTGAAAAAAAATTCAATAATAACGAATAGCGTGTTATTTATGCGAACTTCGCTCACTTGCGATTCGTCGAATCTGCTATACGTCAAAGTACGCCATATACACATAAACATTAAGCTTCGGTCGTATAATTTATGATAAGTCGGTTAAGTAGTGATATATGTAAAGCTCGGTACTGATAGTGCTCCAGTTAACGTTAACTACCCGAAGACACGAAACTAATATTAGAGAGCAGATTATAATCAAATATACGGGACGTTTTCATTCATAAAACTCGATAAAAACAACGATTCGGCGCACATTAAACGCCAAATTTTGCCAAAGAATCAAACTTATTATGTGGGTTAATTATAATAAGGAAATTTTTTTTCACTTCCCACAATTGACCTTTTGCGGTGACGCGAATTTTGGTTTTACGCGCGCTCCAAAATAGTATATCGTGACGTATGGAACGGTTATTTTCGTATTGGCTCGAAGGTAAACTTATGAAAAATGGTAAATTTAAAAGTACCTTGTCGTAGCATGAAAGTGTTTTTCAAACATTTACATTCTTCTTTTTATAAAAAAATCTTAAATGTTTTTCAAAGTTTTAATAAGACTTCTGAGAACGTCACGTATACTTGAAATTTATTTCTGATGTATTTTTATCACGATCTTGACCTCTTAAGTATTCGATTTTTTTTTAATTAGCTCCGATTCTATAGAAATAAATACTTTTTTATTTTACAAACCATTCAAATTTTATCGATACATCGAAGAGAAGCCCACTATTCTGCCTATTACATGCACCTCATTCTATGCCAGCTTCTGGAGCCGGCTTAGTTGGGTACCAACAATACTAGGCGAAATTACTGTAAGTTTATAAACAATCGGGAAACCAGAAAACATGTCCTTTCTTTAATTTTCTACCTATGAACAAAATCACAGGTTATGATCCGGGTCCTGAATCTTCGCAGACACAGTGCGAGACAATATCAAATATGTATCAATATCAAATATTATATGTTTTATCAATATGTCAAATACGTCCATGCATATTCGGATCGATCATAAAAATACACATCGTTGGGAGTCGAGTTGGTTTAGTTTTTTCCAGCAATTTGATTTGTTTTGATCAAAATTTTAGGTTGAGTTACATCAGATTGGGTTAAATAAAATATACATATACATAGTCTGCGACAGATATAAAAAATCGACACATACAATTTCCTCCCGAATTATTCATGCGTATACATCTTACATCATTCGAAAGCGTTCCACCGTAGAAGCAACGGAGCCGTTTTGTCAGTCGATCGCTCAAACGTGTCTCTAATAACAATACGACCCACACAAAACAGCACAGTCGACAATGTAAAGCCGGCACTACACCATCTCCCGGCAACTCTTACTCTCGCGACTTGCAGAAGAAGACACCAGCTGCGACGGCCGCATGCATTGATCCAGATAAATATGCAACTTGTATGCAACATTCGCCGTTCTGCTTTGCAGGCTGTCTCTGCTGAATGTCAACACGAGAATTGCGCCACGTGCATGTGCAAGTGCATCGGATAGAGAGACAGTTGGCAAGCGACTGAATTGCGACTTTCAGCGTATTTTTCAGCGTCTGATCCTTTTTTGCATACGTTTGTTCGTTTTGGGTGTGTGTGTTTGTGTGCGAGGGTCGCAGTTGGTTCAAGATGTTTATGCAAATTGAAAGGGAAAAAGTGCATGTCTGTGATGGTTTTTCTGTTCCAGCGTTGCGTCTTTGCGAAATCTTGAATGTTGGCCTAAGGGTGTTTTGGATATTGTGTTCAGTTGTATAAAGAATTTTGTTTTTCTTTCGAAATAAAAGTGATTGTATTTTTCTTATCAAAGAATATTTTGAAATAAGTATAACTATTTTGCATTCAATTATTTATATCGATGAAATATATTTTCGTTCTATTATAATAAGGCATTATTTCTTAAGAAAATTTTTAGGTTTTTTTAAAACGAATTTTTTTTATCGCACATCAGTGGTTGAAAAATTCATGGAATTAAGCAATTTAAGCTATCGGAAATACCCCATCGTGAAAGATTAATTATTTCTCAAGACTAATTAAAAAAATATTTATCGTTCTTTCTTTCTTATTATACGATATTATTGAATAGCAAATATTTATTTTTTTCCTTGTCCAACGGAAGAAATCATATATTATAAAATCCAATTAATTTTCATTCAGGAAAACTCAAAGTTCGTGGAAACTAAAAGTAAATTCGTTACGAATGCATACACTGCACATAACCTCTAAGCATGAAATGATTATGATTAATATTCACAAGAAATCATTCACGCAAACTAAATTGAAAACAATAAAACTGAAACGAAACACGCAGTCAACATCTAGAGGGGGAAGCATTTAATTAATGTGCCCGACGTTGCATTGAAACGCTCTAATGACCGGAAAAATTATTACGACCGTATTGCTAGTTAACGGAAACAAAAACGAAATTTCAACTCGAAATAAAAAAAAAACGGTCGGAAAACCTAAGGGCGGTCGCTTTCCACGATAATATCGGGGAAAAATTCGGTGCCTTGTACAGTGCAAACGTACGAACAAACAAACAAACAAACCGAGAAGTGTTCGTTTTATACGTTGTCGGATTATTATTACGGTTTCGTGTGGCTTATTTACAGTTATGGCCATTCTCGTCGCCGTAATTGTGAAAAGTGTGCTAACGCGGCACAGACACATAAATAATTATTAGCGGGCTCGAATTTGTGTTTTGCTTCACTTTTTTTCATTACGATTTGCAATTTTCATTTTGATGTCTCGCCTTTTTTTTCTTCAGTTGGACGTGTCGCAATTATTCACTTGTGGAAAATCGTCTGTTGTTTCGGAATCAGCGACGAATTTATTGGGCACATGTATATATATGAGTAATTCAATTTATTTTGTGAAAAATATTTAATATAAAATTTCATCAGTATTAATATATATATTATAGCATGAATACGAATTTTTAAATCCCGTAAGATTATTAACATGCTTTCAATTTTATTTGAGGTTGAATTCTTTGGAAATTTATAATATTCAATATGTCTGTGTTACAACTTGAAATATATTACCATTCGATACATAATAAAATGTTTCAATAAAATCCCACATGACCATGTTATGACCACAGACTGCCAAACAGAGCTGTCAAACTTTCATATCTTATTTCCCTTCCCACAGACTTACAAAGATTGTGAATATAACGCGTCACAGAATTTCAACACTGAAAACAATTCGTGTTTTATTCATAAATCCTTTTTATTACAAAATTATGCGTTGTTTAACTATAAAATAACATTAGAATTTAATTGAATCAGATGAAATTATATTAGAAGAGAAATCGTTGGTAGATTTTCTAGCGTTAAATACACAAAGTTAGCCACTCTCCAGTGCCGCAAACGAAACATAAACGGAAAGTAAAAAGGACGATTCGGCTTCCGTTAGAATTTCTTATTTACTTAGCCCTAATAGGTTCATAAACAGAATTCCGAGATCCATTTGCCGTTGGGCGAGACGTCCCTTGCGGTAAGAGCCATCTGCCTCCTGGCTAAAGGTTCCCTCCGCTTCCAGTAAGCCATGGCATTCCCATAACTCATACATATTGTAAGGTATCGCATGTATAAATACGCACTCGAATCCTTCGTTCGCATTTTCGGCTTATGAATTTTTCAAAAGTGCCATTCTCCGAGCGTCTCGTCTAATTCGATCTCTGAGCGGTGTCTAGAAGGTTCTCTTATGGACGATTTTCGATGTTTATTGTAATGTGGGTGCTCGGAAGCAGGGAGAGGGACTGACCTTCGATAATTGGAGTCTCCTATTTCCCGAGCGCGGCGCTGGTT
>JAOXNN020000088.1:5092544-5107679 GCA_028571205.2 Hydropsyche betteni | reverse complement strand
TTTTATTTTATTACGTAATAGTATGGTTATCAATTCACAGCCGATGTTATTAACATCGGGTCTATATACTAGTATAATATAATAGCTAAATAACTATAACCAATAGATAAAAGACTTGAAAAATTTCTAGAGAGCAGAGATCTTTTTCGCATTTCCCTCACCCTTTGCATTCGTTTTCCACGCCAATAATCATTTTCCGATTAATTTCGATTTCGCTATAAATCTCCTTCTTACAAGTTCTTTCACGTCCGCAGATTTGAATAAATCATCCAGAGATGTTGACACTAGATAAGTGCGCAAATTTACGACCACCGCGGTCACTCTCTTTTTACCCAGAGGATAAATTACACTTATCAACCCCTTGGTCGAGCCGCCGTTTCGGCGCGATATGATAATTGCGATCTATAATGATTATTATTGTAGAAAACCGAAGATTTTCATTGTCGTCGTTTGTGCTTAGGGTTAGACCTTGGTGTAGGGAGTGAAACTTTTTTGAATTTTATGATGTCACATAAATTATGCCCCTTCTTAATCTTAATCCTTTTCTTTCGGAAAGTTTCTCATTTCGAAAGTTTTGATTTTAATTTGAAATCTTTTCATTCGTTAAAATAATAAGAAATTAAATGTTTTTTCAGGAGGTCTAATAGTTAAAAGTTAAATTAAAGTTGAATCAATACTCATTTTTTTGTATTTTTTACGTTTGAAATTTGAGTGTTTTAATAAAGATTTAATTTTTTGCGAACTTTATAGAATCAATGAAATTTCCTAATTTTATTACAAAGATAAATGTATCAGGATCATAATAATTTTTATGAAAAGTTCATGGTTGACGTTTTAATATGTTAAAATATTAGCGATAGGAATAATCACAATATTTTACAAGTCAAATATACTTTTGCTTAAAAAAATTAAAAAAAAAAACAATGTTTGAATGGGTAACCAAAAATAATATAAATTACACCCTAAACTCTTTTTATACGATTCCGAAATAACATGGTTCAAACAAAAATAACCTATTTTCTTACATTGTTTTTTTCACTTTAACACAGAATATGAATAAAAAGTATAATCATGTCACAATAATTAAACTCGGTGCATATAAATATAATTAATAAATAAAAAATTTCGATGTTTTTAATGATTTTACATGGAGAAATTTTTCTACATGACAATTTTTTCATAAAGCATATGCTGATGGAAGTTTCATCCGAATATACTGATGGAACATATTTCCAATTTTTATATCGTACCCATACATTTTTTTATACAGTATTCTCTGGATCCCCCGTGTAGAAAGAGGATTGTTTACTCTTTATTTCTCAAAAAATTTTAGTGACTCATACACATTTACTATACAATTAACAAAACGACTTTAAAACAGTGCCTTTTATTTAAAAATAATAAAAAAATAGACGCTTTTCCCCGAACTTTCGATTGATAATACCTGGAAAAATTCCCGATACATTATCGTGCGTAAATCATCTTCATTTTGGATAGTCCAGGATCGCAAGCTGGCGAGCGTGCCCGAGTCCGAGGAGCTGTCGGCGTGCATGAAAAATGGCCATCGCAATATGGGCATTTCATGGTTTATTGAATTTGTATCGCCTGACCAAAGTAATAAAACGGTGGCCGACGCGCGAACGGGTCTCGTATTTATAGTCGTTCGCTGAATATGAGTTCGGGCTGTATGGGGGTTGTTAAGAGCGGCGGTCACGAATCCGATATTTCGGCCCTAGAGAAAAAAAATGGTAGCTAGTTAACAGGGTGATTCGATGGTTCATGTTGAATTTCGATAGATGTAATGTTTTTTTGGATGAAACCTGATTTTGAAAATGTTTGAAAAAATAGTTTGATTCGAATTCGTATCATTGAACAATGAGAAATTAATTCAATTTTTTTTCGGTTATTAAGTTTTTTTTTTATATAACATATACATATTTTGATGTTTTAAAATATAATTGTATGTAATATTAAAAAATATAAAATTATTGGATCGTTCTGTATACGGAAAAATCAAAGGTTGTTTCTGAGCGACGCACGACAACCCTTACACGTCGCCGTATCAATTATAGTAATCAATTTGGCGCTCGCTGTCAAAATTCCACTTTGTGAAAGGGTGGTTTTTTTGAATGGCCACATTTATTCTTAAGGCTGCTTATGAAACACTCTTATTTCATAAACGCACGTTTAAGAAGTATTAATTTTAATACGCATATGTGCACGCAACATGTATGTCAGTTCGCTTGATACTTGTATGCCATTAACAACAATTTAATACAATATTCGCACATTAACATATTTAATGATACTATGAAAATTTAATTCAAATTATTAAGTGTTAACGAACAAAATAACTCTTAAAACAAGTTTCATGCAGTAAACACCTCGGTACTTAACGCGAAATTAGTGCGGCCTGAAAATTCTAGTCAAAATCGCGAAATTTTCAACATAGTCGCTTCATAGCTTTTCGCTCCCATGATGCCCTTTTATTCAACGATTTTTCATTGTTTATAGTCTTGAGAAAATTTACGAGGACACCCGTTCCCCCGGGGGCATGACGAGCGACGAATTTTTGAATTTCATCTCCAACGAAACGGAAGGGCACCGTCGTGTTGCCTTTGCGCCGGCAACTGAATAAATTCTTTTCAGCTGACGACGAGTGCTCCTGAAGCTGAAACAATAGTCTCGTACATCCGCGAGCCGGTGCGCTTTCCAAGAGATGGCTAGAAGGCTTCGAGCTATGTTTGTTGTCAGTGTTAGGTTTTTTTGTGTGCTGTGTGGGTATTTTTGTGACGGTGTATCTAGGATTTTTTGTAATGGTTATAAATAGGTTACGAGAAATTTAAGTTATTCGTTTATTTATATATGATTAAGGTTTATCGTATTAATTCAGCGATACCATGTAAATGGTTTATTTTCGTTAAAATAATATTTTTTGTATATTACATTATCAATAGATGATGAGTATTGTAATTTATTCATGTGTGTATTTATATTATACAAAAATCCTTAGAGGTCCATAATCTATTTTTATCATATAAAAATAATCCGATATGGAAATTATATAATAATAGTATCGCTGAAGTACTTTAAGTCAAGCTTAGTAAATCATTGAGTTAATATATTGAATAAACTATTCTATGAACTTCTATGTTTAATTATGGGGAAATTACAAATATTTTCAAATTAAAATCAATGAAATTAACATAAAAAATAAATAATAATAAACATGTTTCGATATTTATGAAATTAATTTAATATAACATAATCTATAATAGTAATAATATATTATACAACACATTTTCAAAATATTGTATAAAAATCTCTCTAGCAGATTAAATAAAGCTGCAAAATTATTTTATGCGGTCCCTTATTTATTTTGCTACACTTCCTTTTTTTCTTGAAGCAATAAAAGCGTGGAATTTTGTATAATCTGGTGTGCAATCGCACTCGTCGCTGTATATAGTGGGCGAAACTCTCGTTATGAAGCTGAAGACTTTTCCCATTATAGTATGTCAGCGTGAGTTAGGAGCGACGAGTTGAAGTTCGCTGTTGATAAAAGCGTTCGCCATCGTAATCGCATTGATAATGGGATTTTGCATATACGCTTTGTTAAATCACAGTTCGCGTCACTAACAGTTCTTAAGATTCTATTAAACTATGAGAGTAAAATTGTTTTCGAAAAATTTTCGAGTGACATTTTTATTTTGTTTAAAAAAGTTAGTATCTCAAAATCATTGTTAAGTCAGAGATGATTTGCGCTGAATATTATAAATTCTTAGAAAAGTAATTAATCTGTTAATGAGATATTTTAAATACGCTTTTCCAGATAACAGTTCCTGTCAATAAAAGTTGGTTCAAATTACTCAAAAACATATATTTTTTGATATATACTTTCAAATCTATGATGTAATAATAATAATTTAATAGTGATTGAAATTAAATGTAAAAACAATGAATATCTGCCTACATGATTGATGAAGTTTCATTAAATAATCCTACACATCAACAACAATTATTACACATTCCACTAATATAAACATAAATTTAGATAGATATAAAAATAACTGATTAGAAACCCACGATAATAATTGTATATGACACAATTTGAATTGAACAATAGAAATTCCATGAACCAAATTTCCACGCCCACATCCGCCTAGAGTACCCGCACATATTTTAAGTGGATTTGCAACGTCGACGGATATTCATTCACCTGGAATCCTACACGAGGAGTCTGGGGTTGTTGGAGAGGCTTCACAGGACGACTAGATCGTGAAGAGGCACCCTGGGGCTACCACTCGTCCGAGTTGCAACCAACACGCAAACAACACGTTCCACGTACTTGCGGACCACCCTGTTGTTACTGGCGGTAATTAAAAATGCTTTGTTTTTGCTCCGGCTGGTTTGCTAATTTTGTTCAGAGCTTGAAAGCTCGTATAAAAGTTTGAAAGTTTTTTTGTATCGTCGAAGTTGTGTGTGGTTTCAGTATAATTAATTTTCAGTACTATTGGGAAAGCTAGTTATTCAAAGGGCCAATCTTTTTTTTTTAAACTTCGGAAAATGTCCAATTTTACAGCATTGCCGTATCGATTCTTTGAATGATCAATGATCGGAATGAATATTTATATTTTGATGAAAAATGGAGCAATGAGCTTTTCGAAGCGCACTTTTAGCGCTTTGAGATTTCACTTCGGTTTCACGCTCGAGGCCATTTATTGATTCAACCGCGGAAAATTTCATTACCAATCAAATCGAAAGTTGCTCCGGTTGAGTGCAATACACATACTTCTCGACTGAAATAAAATTATTGGAAAAAGGAATCTAAGAAAATAGGGGAAAACCATCGGGAACGTCTGCGTTTTTCCAACCGTGCAGCCGCCAATCGGATTATTGAATATGTGATATAATTGAAAATATCATATAAAATTTTATAAAAAAATATTTTTTTATATATTATCCTTTACAAAATATTATATGAATTTACAAAATATTATTTTGAGTCGACTGACATAATTAAATCATCTCATTTCTAACAAGATTCGCAGTATCGTTCACCGCTATCGGTTCAACGCAATCGAATTAAACTTTCAGCCCCAATAAACGAAAAGTCTTCGGAATTTCCCAAAATTAAACGAACTAAAGTTGTAGAATCGCCGAACGTGTACCGAGTAATCGAATATATCGCCAGATCGGGTTTTTGCTTCGGCGCATCATCATACGTATAGCGGTCGAATTGATTGTTTGTTGCTGCTGATTTTTCTCGGGATTTTTTCTCGTGGGTTTTTTTTTTTTGAAAATACGTCGGCGGCAACGCGGATCCGGAAAGCTTTTCCGCGAAATTGAACGAAAATTGGTTTAACGCTCCATCAGAACGAAAGATTGATATTGTTTGCGGAAAATTTAATTAAAGTCTCGGCCTCGAATGTGACGCGGTGGAAACGCTTTCGAAAAAGCTTAACTTAATTACATTGTATCGGCGACGTGTATTTTGTACTATATGTGTTTGGGTGGAGACTATGTGCGTGCAATTATAAGTTTCGGAATTGATTCGGTTATTTTGCGAAAATGTTTGAACTTTCAATTTTTTTTGTGGATTGACATACATTTTGTGAATTTCATTAGTTGTTTTGGTATAAATTGAAATCGTGCGATTGTTGTGAATTTGCATAGTCATTGTTTCATTGTACGTTTTTGCAATATCACCTATTAAAATTCTATTGAAAGGATTTTTTTAGTTCTATTAGATATTTGAGCGATTTTTTTTAATAACGGATCCAGTTCTTTAATGATTGAATACTTAAATTGTCTGTATAAATATTATTATATTTGATAAATATATAACCAAAAATACATGATCGCATGTCTGTTGTTTGCATCATTTGTGTTTTTCCTATTCGTTGTTCGGAACCCATTGTATTTAAAAAGAACTTAGTCATCAATTTTCACAAAATATTATGTATCGAGGGATGTCAGATTTACCGTTATTTACCGGTGTATTATTAAACTGTTATTTGAGTTTTTTACCGGTATGCCGGTTTATTGATAATAGCATTCTTAGTATTAACAAAAATTTAATATTGTATTTTATAATAAGAAACATTCAAATCACCATATTGAAAAACCTCCAAACCGATCCATCATATTTGAAATACTCACCGTAAAATCGCCTACAAACTCAAACTCGCAAACGCGCTCATTCCTAATAAACAAGCGAGCTTTACACACACACACAAATCGGCATTAATAGTCAAGGCAGATCCAGAATAAGGAAACGTAACAGAATTAGTCGCCAGGCGAGAAAGCTTGGGACAGGCCCGGGTGCCAATTAGGCTGCCCACGAACACCCATCCTCCACTTTGATTACGGATTCAACACCAAATAAAAGGCCGCATTCAATTAACGCCTCCGACAGATTTTTCACGCTCCATCTTCATTAGCGACGCCGACGCAACACTATAAGCAATTATATATTGTGTGTGTGTGCGGTAAATAGTGGGTCTTAACGAGTGACCCAAATAAAGCGCGACCTTGCATAATGTTGGTCTAAGGATCGATCGAGGGAAATGTCTGGGATTTTTCAAATGGATTTGCTGTTTCTTTATATTAATTGGTATAATTTTGAATCTGTTACAAATTCTTGTTAAGTTTTCATTTGAATTTTTCGGAGTTCATTCGAAAATGGATGAATTATACGATTTTTATATATTTTTAATACGATTTCGTAAAAAAAACATGAAATTTTCAAAATATATATAAATCAAGATCCTTCACTATGAAAAAACACCCGCGTCTTCCATATCGAGATAAAAAATTCCGATACATATTGGAAACTTCGGAAAAGGTGAACCGAAAGGGATTGAGGCATTTCGAAACGTTCTCATACATCTGATATATTGCAAAATACATATTGATGGAGGCGTTTTCGTGCTTCGGGACGACGTAGCCTGGACGCCCATCCCGTCCCGGGACGCTCTTGCTCTCAAAATTTATGTTCCGACGGTGACTTATGGCTACATGACAGCGGCTCCCGGCACAATGGAGATCCCGGCTCTCAGGATTCGGGTACAAATGTGGAGGCCTCTCTCTCTCTGTGCCGTAGGAGGAAAAAAATAATAGGGAAACCGGGAGCATTAATCATGGCGAATTTGCAAAGACGCGCAAGAAGCGGGAAAGCAACCATCGACAGATGGCCAAGTCGTTCCGGGTTTGTGGCGAGGACGAAAATGTGTTGTTTCATATAAAAAGATAGGTTTCGATATAAGCAAACAGCCTATAATTATTTTTTAATTAGATAAATAGCGTAATTATAATAAAATCACGAATGATACATGAATATTTTGTGAAATATTTATGTAGGAAAATATTATATAAGAAAAAAGATAAGCACATAAACGACGAATCCTCTTTTCGAGCGTTCCGTCCCAGAAGGCAGGTTAGCCGGGATTGTTTGGGCCATCCCACAGCGTTTACCGGGACATCAATCCAAGACCGGCTGGCCCTGAAATTAGCGGCTCGAAACAAAGGAGAGGCACGTTTTTTGCACAAACTCCGCACAACCCGACCGTCTCGTTTCGGGTCCCTTCGTTCCATTAGCCTCCTCGGTGACAAATGAACTGGCAGCCCTTAAAGACCCCGAGAAAAACGACTCTGGGCAAAAAATGAGATTTAACATACGTCAAGGGCGAGCGGAACGAGCTTTTGTTTGGGTTTTGAACGAGTCATCGTTGGGCTTTTCTACTCTGGCTCCTTTTTTTCGGGTGCATTTCGGGATATCGGTGCCCTTCGCTTGGATGCGCATTTTTTGCATTAAAATGGAAAAGTCTGGGGATGATAATAAATCATGGTGACGTGATGCATATTAAAGTTGAGGTCGTTGTACTAAGTTACATTAGTGCAGAATTTTTTTCGCTTTGAAATGGCGAAGCAATCAAATGTTGGAAAAGCGGTCGAGAAAAACTTCTCAGTTAATTGCCCCGAGAAATGTGTGTATTTTTATTGTATGCGTGATTCGAATGCATTCAAGTGCCAATTGAGGTCGGCAATAGTGCTAAGTATGCTAGTTGTTTGCATATTTTTGTAGTGAAATTGTAATCATTCCGAAAAGAACATTCTAAAATGCAATTAGTGCCCGCATGAAAAGTGTTCGGCTCATAACGTTTAATTAAAATAGTACGTAATGCATAATAACGAAATTTTATCTCTCGTGAAGATGAAAATTAGCCGAAAAATTAATTTTTATCATGACTCGAAATAAAGTGTAATTTTAATAAAAAGTAAAAGCTTAGTGTAAGCAAAAGTGTTCACTATTAAAAACTTACATTTTATGAGGCACTTCGTTTCTAGCGCTTTATGAAAAACTAAGCTTGAAAATAATTATCTAAAATGAAAACTTTTCGTCATAATAAAGCGTATTTTATATTTTTGCATCGATAATAAAATCATATGAAACATTTTTCCACAGAAAGGATGAACTTTTAATCGAAAGACACATTTTTATTTCCATTTAACCTACTTCAGCAATTACATCTTGATATTCCTTTGCATTTCGTAATTTGATTAATATAGAAAGTTTCGATCGTTTTCAAAATTGAATGATTGAATAATATTTATAAAATTGTTTTCTACTTCCATATTTAATCACCGAGTTCAATTGTCGAATTGTATTATCATAAAATGAAATGTCCGGATATAAATTAAAACGGGATTCTCCGAAGAGATTCATTCGTATTGACTTTCGTATGAATAAATCGTTCGGTTCGATTACCCATTCAAGAGCATAAAATCTCTTAAAATATTCGAATAGGAATCCTCTCGTATTACGCGCCAATAAAATATGCATCTCTCAAACGCGAGTGATTTATTCACGCCATAATAAAATAAATCCACTTTATTGGGAAGCTATTGGGGGACGATCTACGGGGCTGTTTTAGAGATCGAAGGGATTTTATGGCTACTCTTTCCGATGAATCATTATTTTATCTATTCTAGATATAATGTATGATGTTATAGCAACCGGCTATATGAACATTATACCATTATCTAAGTTGATCGAATTGTTATAAGATTAAATCTTTTAAAATCCAACGCCTTTCTATTGTGAAATTATGTGGAATCAAACATGTGGTGTGCATTATGTCCGTTATTTTTTTAATGAATGATTTATATATTTTTTATAAGTGTCTTAAAATAGTCGAGGGTATCTTGAAATTATTAAAAGTTACAAAATAAAATAATATTTATTTCGAATGAATTACTTGCGAAACACACGTGGCTTAAAGATTGGGATTGGATAAAATTTTAAGCGAGACATGCCCCTCAATGGGACAAGTTA
This sequence comes from Hydropsyche betteni, assembly GCA_028571205.2. NCBI lineage: Eukaryota > Metazoa > Arthropoda > Insecta > Trichoptera > Hydropsychidae > Hydropsyche > Hydropsyche betteni. The sequence goes on along the minus strand of JAOXNN020000088.1, from coordinate 5,098,345 downwards.
AGTCACTTTAGCAATTTAAAACAACCGAAGAGGATTCATAGTTGCGCTTATAGTATTTGTACAATGGTAGAAATGCGACAGCCACGTGGGGCAACAGGTTGGGGATCTCTGTTTTAATCCTGCGAGGGTTTCACTTTGATAGAATATATCCACCGATTGCGCATCGCGACGGAGAACGGAAAACTCTTAGCGGATTCGCATTATCGTCACATTCAATAAATTTTCCCGGGGAACCATTAGGAACATATTGGATGATAAAGTGTCACGACCGATTTGGCCAACCGATTCGGCTTGGAAAGTTTTGTTAGGTGAAAAAAAAAAATAGCCGTTTCGCGTAATGCGAATTTCGATGAGATTATAAAATTTTGCTGGCGTGCCCTAATATTAATTTTACACTTTCGAAGTTTTCGCAAACTCGATTTTTTATATAAAAATGATTAATAGTTTTAATTATAGTTATAAGAAAAGGAATAAAAATCGATAATTATTATATTTATTTAATAAATTGAATATTAGCAAATTTTTATGTTTGTAGTTGATCAGTAAAATAGTTCACTTAATAGTTAAATTAGTCTATTGTTATTATTTAATTCACAGTTTATAAATCAATATTTAATGTTGATTAATTCGCGTCAGTACAATACTAAATTGGCACATAAATATGAATTTTCACAGAGTATTCAGAAACTCGCTTACATCCAAAGACGCCGTTTACTTTAGCCGTACACAAGCACAGAGCATTTTCATCCGAGAGTTGCAAAATAAACAAATAAAAGTCGTAATGCGGCGCTTTCTCAGTAATTTATCGGTCTCTTCCTTTCATCGTGTCAAATCTGGCGGGCTCACCTTTGTTTCGGCAACCGTCGCTAAATAAAGTCCCAGAGGAAGAAAGGGGTAGATAGATGGCGAGAGAAGATGGCTGCGACGAGAAGAAGCTAATAGCTCGAAATTAAAAGAGAAAGTTATCGCCGGCGCCAGAACAAAAGAATTTAGCACAGGGACTAATTATAAAATGTTTATTGTCCTTTGGCCGGGAGGTGGAGGAGGTTCGAAGCTGACGAAACGCAGTGGCCCGGGCGAAAAATGGCCCACTTTTACCTCCACTTCAGATAAGGAGAAGCCTTCTTCAGGTCCTCCTCCTTCTCTGTGGGAGGAGTATATTAATTAGTTCTGTCCTCGGAGCAAGGAAAACGTTAGGACGGGCTTCCGGCGCCATTGTCACACTTTAAAATAAGGAGACGCGGATAACTGACTCTGTTTAAGCGGCGCCATTGTTACTCCGAAAATTTATTCGGAAAATTAAATATATAGAAGACTCTCCTATCGAAAAATAAAAACCCGAAAGCGCCACGCCGAATGCAACTGCCGCGTTTATTTTGTGAAGTGCGCTGAAAGTATGCGGATTATTTACGTTTTAGTGTTGCCGCAATGGTGTTAGTTTTGCATTGCAGACCTCGCCGGAGAACTCCTTTGGCAACACCTGGCCGCAATTCACGATGCATTTATCCGAATTGGAAATCTTCATGGCCAGTGGTAATAGTTGGTTTTTTTTTTCGCCGGCGAAAATGCTCGAAAGATAATGTTCGCATGCGCCATTCTGAAGCGAAAAAAGTTAAGTGTATGCGCAAAGTGCTGTGTAATATTTTTCTCATTTTATGTTCTAGATCAAAAAGCTTATTATTATATACTTTTTTTTATAAATAAATTTTCACTAGTGAACGTTCAGAAATAAATTTCAGTCGTTTTTTTTATTAAATTATAGCTATCCTAATCATACACACTTTAAAATAATAATAACACACTGCCATTATTTTTCTTATTGAATTTTTTATATATCAAAACACCATTCATCACAATTTGATTTGAATTATTAACATTTTGCAATATAAATGGGATACATCAAGCTTTTCCTCCATTTCTAGAAAATTCCCTCGAGAGAAATAGAACACATTAACGCCACCTCCACAAGCACCATTTTTTCAATAAAACCTACACCTTCTATACCCATTACTTCCCTATCACAAACACAAACACACACACACAATACATCACCATTCCCTCATCCACAAAGCACATCAGAACAATCTCGCAATACCCATCAACAATTCACACTCGTCGCACATCACACGATTCAAATTCGCTCCAACTTTGAACCGAGCACACTCGAACGCCTCAAGGACGCCCCTGAAAAGCACACCACCATGGTCCAAAACACCATAGAGCAATATATATAAGCACAGGTCCATCCAGAGCCTGGGCAGCAGATATGGGCGAATGCTCAGCGAGCCGTCTCGCGGCCGAAACGAATGACGACCTGAAGTTTTCGCATTAACCGCTTATCAAGATTTATACGGGCTCTCGGGTAATTGTTTCAGCTGAAACGGGGACGAGAGGTGGAACACGGGCCGTTTTGACTTCCGTGATAAATACGGAGCGATTCACTGCGAGGGATTATCAAATTTCGGTTTTTGGGTACGGAGGGCTGCGTCTTCGTGGGGCGATTGCCTAATTTAGCATGTGCGTCGGCACGCTTTGTACATTTTGGGTTCGTTGTTTTTTTTTTAAGTTTAGTATGAGTATGTATATATTTTTGGTAAGCTGTAGAAAATCTTCTTTCATTTAAAAAAAATTAAAATTGGCAATTATTAAAGTGTAATAATAGTGATGTTTTTCGTTAAAGAAGAAAAAACTTAGCCAATCCGATTTAATTTATGAACATTAAAAAATATAGGTATCCTTTCCGCTGGATCACTATTTAAAATGAAAGCATGTTAAATAAATCGTACTAATTTATTGAAAAGAGGGAAATAGGTTCTTTTATCAGTATTTTTTTTTAATATTTACGGTCAAATAAAAAAAAGTGTTCAGAATATTTTTGAAAAATGTTTTTTTTTTTAATATTTTTGGTTTTAGATTGTTTTTTTTTTTGCTTTTTTTGACATTTTTTCCAGTTTACTTAAAATTTAATTTACCAATAAACCGATGGATTGTAAAAAAATTACCAGTTTACTGGTATATAAAAATTACAGTAAATTTGACCTCCCTTCTTGGAACTAATACTTAAAAACAAGCAATTCGTAGAAAAATCTTCAAGAAACTAAATGTGTACAAAGTGCACATTTTTGATTTTCTTCATGTATCTTTTTCAATAGACAGAAAAGATAAAGTTTCATTTTAATTCTTAGAAATTTAGATTATTTTACATAATTTAAAACAGATTTTTTTTCTACAAAAAAGAAACCATACTAAATCAAAATCGTGTATTTATCGAAGGATACCCGCAAATCATATTTTACTTTTGGCTGCATTAAAACATTCCTACGATAAAAATTAAATTAAAAAAAAAAACAGTCCCGTTTCCTTTCATAAACTACAACTACACTCGAGCAGAACCGTACCAACGTCCAAATCGCACCTACCGCTGCGCTCGGACAAAACAGCGCCGAATAACTCCCTTTTCCATAATTGGGAAAGTTTTCCGATTTGAGATGACCGCTTTTTCCCCAATGTGTGCGAATCCCATTTCCCGCACGCGAATATTAATATCGTATCGCACTGGAGCAGTATGAGCGATAATGTTATATCCGCGGTTCATGTGCAACGGTCGATCGCCGCTTTCGCAGCGGCCCATTAATCATGCCAAATGTGCAATCTATTGTAAAACCGAGTTTGAAATCGTTCCTATATATTATATTTCGTATATTCGGCTGGCTCCGGTGTGTGTGTGTGTGTGCAGCGAAGTCGTATCAAAGTTTGCCAAAGGAAATAATCAAGGATAGATTGCCGGTTGTGCGGTGCCGGGGAGGGCTCGTAATTTATGGCCGTTTTAGAAATTGAATGCGGAATTCGACTGGGCCGTTTGTTCGTTTTGGATTTGTGTTGGTTTTTTATTTATTTCGTTTTGATTTAGATTTTGATGTCGTTTGGGAAATGCATGTGATTGTTCGTGCCGATAGGTGAATAAATCAAATACTTGTGTGATGATGATGCATGAATGATTTATAGTATTGAATTTTCTGAATATTTTTTTTAGTTTTTCTAGCTTCAATCTAGAATATTGACATTATAAGGTTATGGTCTTGTCAAATAATCAAATACTACGTATAATGTTGCCTGACTTTGGTAATTGATTGAATGTTTTTAGTTTGACTAGACTGTAGATCAGGGGTGGGCAATTGTTTCAGATGGCAGGCCAGATATCTAGTAAAACGTAATAAACCAATTTCAATTTCTTTGAAATCTGTTCGTAGTTCTAATACTTTAAAAATCATTATTTATTTTATTTGTAATTTAAAATTTATTTTTTTTTTCATATCCATAAATATGATGATATCCTCTTTTAATTCTCATATTCAATTGATTATTTAGATCATTTTTTGTTGAATTTCTTCATTGAGTTATACGATTTAAAATTTTTATTTTGATTAAATATTTTTTTTATTATTAAGTAAATATCCTTGCAGGCCGGATAATATAAACCCACGGGCTGCCTTTTGCCATGACTAATTAAACACATGCATAATCGTACTTATGGAAAACGTCTTATGCAAAAAATTAAATAAAAATAATATGAATAACTTAATATAATTTAATTTGAAATTACATTTTCTTGGCAAATAGTTTCATAAATCAATACGTGATAATCATAACCGAAAAATCCTATAACAATATTAAAAACTTTTTTCAATTACTGCATTTAAACCTCAGCACGAACGTCGCATTAGATTCAAATTGGAAACTCGTCCGAGCGAAAAATCACTTTATCTATATATTTTCGATATTACAACGGTGATTTTTTCACTTTTCCTTATCATTTTGTCGAGTTCGTGAGAAGACTCTCACGTCTCGCAGCGTAACCGGGGGTTATACGGGGTTATGCGAAATAGTCGTCGTGGGACCTCAACGTACGAAAACGACATCGGATTAGTGTTTGACGCGGCCGTCGCCTTTTCCAAATATAAAATATATATATACTTGTATATGCTCGAAAAATGTTGGGGGACTCTGTTGAATTTTCATTGTCTGCTTTAGAGGGGGTTTTCCAAGAAGGTATCGATGTGATGCAGCGTGGTGCTGTTCGAAGAATTTCGTCTACGTTGTTGGAAAAGTTAGTTGTGTTTTTAAGTACTGCTTGAATGAATATTCATTTGGAATGAATATGAAGTCAAACATAAATAAATAGTAGTCACTCTCATATTTGTATATTGTATGTATATGGAATGAAATACAAAATAAATAAGTCTTAAAAATTTCTTAAATTAATATAATATATGTTGTACTATCAATATATTTAATTATAATTATTTATATATGTAACCAGCGGTACTACCTGGCATTGCTCGGGTTCCCGATTCCCATGACGGATTGCGAAATGTACCGTCATTTTTTTGCTTTTCTTTAGGAATTTCCCAATTATTTTTTTCGCGAATCACCCTTTACTTAAGTAAGGGTGATTCGCAAAAAAAAAATAAAACGCTTTAAAGCGAACAAAAGAAAAAAATAAATACACAAATCGGTCAAGCAGTTTTTGAGTTTTATCCAGATCAAATACCTGCCACAATTCATTTTTATATATGTAGATAGAAAATAACTTTTGTGGATACGGGAATTAACTAGTTAAACTGAACTATATATAACAAAAACTATATACATACATATAAGACTGGTGATCAATTATAATATTACTAGTATATAGGCCCGATGTTAATAACATTGGGTATGGAATTGTTAAGAAACGGAAAACGATAAAATATGAAAACCCGATTTGAATATTTAATATTTAATTAATAAAATCAAAGTAG
>JAOXNN020000088.1:5075643-5092173 GCA_028571205.2 Hydropsyche betteni | reverse complement strand
ATATGATATGAGTATTATGAGTGTCTGAAACTTATAGAATTCAACTATATTCCATTATTTTACTTAATAAATATTTACTGTGTTATACACAAAATTAAAAAAAGTGCCGCAAGAAGGAATGGAAAGCTCGGCTCTAACGATTATGTTTCATTTTAATTTCAAATTATGATTATACTTTTGATATTTTCCTTTGCCGAAAAGGCGTCGCCACATTTTAATGTATCCAAAATATTTTTTTGTGTAAAATTGGAGCACGCGTTTCCTTTTGCGGAAATCGCCCATCGGATTTCCGGTTTGCGAGAAAGACGCCGTTCGGAAAATCCGCGCTTTTCATACAACACCCGCAAATCTCCTGTGCAAATTTTCTTTGCATATTTTCCTTACAGCTAAATCTGATATATGACCCACGGAACGCCGTGTCGCTTTACTCGTGAGAAAACCGCGCTAATTTAAATAGCGAATATATAAGACAACTTTTCTCGTGTTAAAATAATAAATTTAATAAACTTTTAGAGAAGATTTAAAGTGTATAATATTATATTTCGTACACATTAAAAAAATACATATTTTTATGTTTTTCGAAAAAAATATTGGTTTATGCAATGTTTTTCATTAGATTGATTCCTTCAAATTTTTTAGTGCGTATATCTTAGATACATTTGTTCTTAACAGATAAAAATAATGTTTTGGACGGTATTTTTCAGTAATGTTGTTGTTCTTTAGACTTTTTGGTTAGAAATAATGGGACTATAAAATATAATAGTAAGACGGATAGAAATGTTTGCTTATTATGGGAATTAACAGTGCCATCTATTTATTACATACAGTAGTAATACGTACAAAAAATATATATGATTTGCTTAAAAAGAATTTGCTTAGGATTTTACATTTTTTACATGATAAATATTCAGATAGTGAAAAATTGTGCTTCATTAAAAATAGGCCAATGTTTCAAATGGTGGATTAATTTTTAATAAATTTCGAATGTGAAAAAAATCTGAAAAAAATTAATGACATATATTTTTTCTTTCTCAAAATTTGCAAAATCACCAATACAACGGAAGGGTATTAAGGTGTCGGTTTTCGGTTTCGGTCAGGAATCAATCTGGCGTGGGACGTCCCGTCCGATGGTGCCTAGGCCTTTGTCCCGTATGTCCCACGGGACCATATTGGCCGGGGATCCTGCGGAATTAAAGGACACTCCTGTCTCGAATCAGCAGGGAATTAATCCCATTGAGTGCGACACGCAAACAATGCAAACAATATTATATTATACAAGGAGACTTATCTCTCGGCCGTTCGAACGGAAACCTCAATAAAGTTTTACGATCTGTCAGCATCGTTAGAGGTATGTATGTTTGTGTCTCGCTAAATTATACTTTGATATATATCGCGCGATAGAATGGAGATATTTATTTTTGATACTAAGAATTATGAAAGTTGTTATGATTGATAGAGATAATATTTTTTGTGTGATGTTCTACAATCATTTTTGGTACGAATTTACTAAAATTATCTTAGGAAATTTAGGTGCCAACTCAATTATATTTATCGATATTTTTTTATAGTACAAATTTGTTTTGTTTTTATCAAATAAATTATGATTCACTTTCGTTGCTCGAAATATATATATTGCGTAATATTAGAGCAAAAATTCTCGTAGTATACAATAAAAGCTTATTATAAGCGGAACGACACCGATCGTTTTTATATACAGAAAAAACGAAATAAAAGCAATTTACAGACAAAAGGTAAATTGAATTCAATATCGCCGAAGGTCTCGAAAGCCTTCCTCCTACAAATTGAGCGACATTCATTCGCCCCTATCATCCGCGCAAAATATCGCAATCTTAACAAAGTTTCGGCGACCTTCAACCGGCAAAAATATCATACAAGTTTTATTTTTTCAAACAAATAAACCGTTTAACGTTCCCTCCATAGAATTCTACCATAAAAAATAGAATAGAAACGTATAGGTACGTCTTTTATCGCCTTCAAATCTGAGCGCTTCCGTGGAGCGTAAAGAGCGTCCCGGGTCACTATGTTTGATATTCAACGCGCCTTCCATATTTGACCCACTTACGCAAATAAGACGCAAAACGAGAGAAAGGAACCCCCGTAGAAAGAATGAAAAAATCGTGAAAAATACCGTGTCGTGGAGAATCGGCGGCAAATTCCGATGAGCGGAGAACGGGTTGGACGTGCGTAAGTTGTACGCAAATCAGTCACGAAGACGTAATTTGCTCGAATTGTAAAGTTTTCGGTAGTTCGGAACGTGTTTAATGAATTAATTAGGAAACTTGAAAAGTAACGAGTTATTTACTTATTCGTAAATGCCATTTTGAAGTATTTTATTATTTAAACTGAAATTTTGATTAGGAACAATTTAAAAATTTATAGAGGATTCAATATTTAATTTTCTTTCATCAAGAACATTATGTATTATTTTATATAATATAATCTGAAGTCAAAAACGTATCTATATCCATTTACCAGAACAGCGTACGTGTAAACTCCGAAGCGCAATTTGTAATGCGGACGCGGGCTTCTGTAGAGTGGCTAAACAATTTTCGTATCTTTCCCTTTCCCCTTTCAGGGGTTTTCCCGACATCGAATTTTCCCTCGCACGTCTATGTGTGTGTATCTTCTCGTTTAAAGTTTAAATCAACGCTAACGCGCTAATGCGAGACGTAATTTCTTAGCCGGGGGAAGATTATTCGTGGGCGAGGTGAAAAACACTTTTCCGCCATCAATAATGCAAACGCTTTCGCTTTAGGTTCGCACTAGCACTTTTGAGCTCTCGTCTATTTCATTAGATCTAAATGCAATGGCTGTTTAATGTTTGTTTATATAAATTCGAGGTGTTCATTGATGTGAATGGTATGTCTATAAATAATTCACGTATGAATAATTCGAATTGTACTCGATTAAATGTAAAATCACGTTTGTTTCACTTTCAAAATGAAAATTTCATGAAAAAGTTTGTATTGTCATACACTATGTGGCTTTGAAAAGAAGCCGCACAATGCACTCTTCGTGTACGCATAATAGAAATTTTTACTTTCTCATAAACTTTAAGCATAAAGAAACTAAAAATGTTGAGTTTATAACTAAAGTCGCTTTATATTATATACAAGAGCATGCGCTGATAAAAGTTTCATACTATGCATTCTTTCGTTTGTATGCATGCTAATATTAACATGGCGCATTTACAAGAATTTTCATCACGTTTACGTGGTGCATCCGTCGAAGTTCTCGTGTAATATTCAAATTTTCAGGGCACGTCACAAAATAAACGACTTTGCGTGAAAAATTCTTCAATGAACAATTTTCCTTCGAATCGAAAATATTTCTTGAAAATTAAAAAATTTTCTTAAAATGAATAATTCTTTTAACATTCAAACATACGAATATACTAACTCAAAACCATTTCTAGAAATTCTCACACATTTGAAATGATAACCCGAGCGAGACCTCTTGTCCATGTAAGCACATAAAATGTGAATATTCAAATCGGAAAATATGGACGATCTGGTCGGAGCACGCGGGCCAGTATTATGCAATCTATTGCCCCGAAGCGGTGCAGTCCTCGGCCAGGACACGGAAAAGGAGGAGACTTCTGGGTCGTAGGTCAACGATAACAATGCCATTTGCCAAAAGTCTTAATCGGAACCGAGTTCGTGTTCGGCCCGTGAAAAATCGCTCGCGAAGGCTAAGGTGTCGGAAAGTTCGATCCACGTTGGTGAAAGATTGATTGTTGTTCAGGTGGGTTAGGTTGGGTGGTCGGGTAAATCGTGGGGTGTTTTCGAGTTTATCGTGAGTGAAATTGCTTGTTTCGTGGGCGGTTTAACTTTCATCATTGTTTGTTTTCTTATGAAACTGTAAATAAATGTTTGTTTAGAGTGCCATTACAGCCGCCAGATGCAGGGCGGAGTCGTTTGAAATTCAGGTGTTGGAAACTATTGAACTATGAATAATTTTATTCGATGTTATTGACATGAGCAGTACTATATTTAATTATAGGTAATATTTTATTTGAAAATAAAACGAGTATCGAAAATATCTTTTTCCAAAATTATAATTTTCGAAAAAAATAAAAATAATTTTAATCTTAATCGATTTTATTTTTAAGTGTACCCCGATATAAAAAGAAATCTCACAAATCGCCGAATTCGAATAATGTCCAATTTAAAATCAAACGCACATATTTTTTTTCGAGAAAAGAATAATTTTTGATTATGCGATCAAACGTTCGGAAATAAGGAAGTCTGGGGAGGGGTGATGGGTTGGAAATCAAATTAGGTTTTTCCTTCTTTTTCCATTTTTTTTTCTTTTTTGGGCGTCGGCTTTTCGCCGACATGAAAGGAGCTCTTTGCGTCAGCCATTTCGCGAATTATAAAACAAAATTCAATTGAGTTCTCGCATTCTTCGTCAAAGCCGCGAAGATTAAACGTAATAAATTATCGTAATTCCTTTTTGTGCGTAGTGTGTTTCTTGGAATTTGAACGTGAGCGCCGTCGACCATTCCGAAACGCAAATCTAATTTGAAACGTTACACCCGCGGAAAATTATTGCGATCGGACTCGACGTGAAAATGCAAACAGTATTTCAGGATGGTTCCGAGTTGGAATTCTACTCGCATAGTGGAAAAAAAGAGTTTTTTCAATATTTTATATCACATATTTCATATATGAATACATTTCAGTGTTGTATAGATATATCGGAAACGTATTTACCGAATCTAATCGATCATGTCAAACAATATGCAATGCGGTTTATATATACAGTACGAATGACAATTGTATTGAAACAAAATTCGGTATTTGATTCTCGTTAGTATTATAATAATTTTGTGTCATGAAAAATTCTGAAAAATATCGTAATTTAGTCATTTAGGCTATACAAAGTGTTATATATTTAATTTGTCTTTTGTTTGAATATTGTTGTTTCAAATCATATTTGTCAAAAATATGAAATTGTAAATAGTTAAAGGTTTGTAACGTCTTAAGAAAGCGTCGCCCGAGAAACAGTCTCATTACTTTTTCTAGCAAATAAAGTTTCCCTTTGCGCCTAGTAAATATGGGTGTTAGTGCACAGAAAACTTGCACATTTACTTTTTAAATTGGAATATTACTGATGCATTTTTCGACGGTGTATATTTTTAATAAAATGTCGAAATTTTTTTTAATCGATCAATACATGCACGTTAATAAACCAGTATCGCTCCTAAAATGTCTTTGAAATTAGAGAATAAAATTTTTTTTCATAAAACATGTCAATACACTCATAATCATAATATAATATTAAATTCGATCTATTTTGATCCGCAACGATAATATTTGCCGGATTGTACTTGTGCGTCACACGTCCTTCGTTCACAGTCGAACGTGTTTGCCGAAGAAATATCGAGGTCGTGTTTTTCCGAGGTTTTCCCAAGTGTTTTCCTAACAAAAAGTGGCAGCTCGAGTTTGCAGCTCGCATTGAAATATCCTCGCGAAACTTTCATATTAGAACCCGGGTCATATGTTCCCGGCGAATATAATACACTCACGTACTTACCACGTACACACTACGTACACGTGTAAAATCGTGTCTTTTCCACAGTCAGTAGACTTAACTTGGTATTGCATAACGTATTCGGTTAGTCGACAGAATTAAAGTGCGCGAAAAAATATTTTATTTGTTTTCGAGATGATAAACAGGTGCTCGAAGCAGAGCAAGGTAATATACGATTGTCGCACTCTGCTTTCCTTCACTTTCACGCGGCATATATTTTTCGCGTATTTTTGCCTTTGTTTCTCGTACGTATGGTTTTTTTCGTCGGGATTGTACCGATAAAAGAAATCTGGATTTGTTCAGTGTAAAAGCTTGCGACAGATTCAGTGGACACTCAGACCTTTTATGGTAATTCAACGATGATTTATAGCGCAATAATTCTGGACGTAATCTTCTTTCGGTGCTGATAAAATTATTTTTTATTTTTATGAAAGTTTATTACTATTACACTTTTTTTTAAGAATTAGTCATTTTAGCTCATTAAAATAATGTGCAAAATATACAGTTTTATCTCGGCATTGAAATGGTTTTTAAAAGTAGTCTTTGAAATCTCTAAAAATTAAAACAAACGGCGAAAACAATCATTTGTTATACGTAAAGAGGTGGTCCTCAAAGAGTAGACAGTAGTGGTTCCGGAAAAACGCCAAAGGGAAAAGTCAAAGATTTTCACGCGGGCAAAGAACGAGAAACACGAAACGAGGGGGTGGAATGTGAGTTTCCACTATGCTTAGAAAATACATAAAATATTATTACTGCTCGGGACAGTGATTTACGACTTTGCCAAAAAGCTAAATGTCGACCGGGAAGTTTACACTATCCAATGTGAAAGGTCCTTGTTGCTTCTCGATTTTGGTACTCGATATGTGTACGAAGTTTTTAGAGCAATTTTCGAGTGGAAATTTGAGGAATTAAAATTTTACAGAGTTACATTTTAGTAATAAATTCGGACTGCGAGATTCATTTGGAATAAAAGCGTATTTTATTGTTCTTCAATGAAAATTTTATGTTGTGCGATGAAATCGTGACGTCTGAAAATATATTGAATGATAAATAATATAAAAATTCCTAAAAGGATACGATAAATAAAGTTGTAGTGTGATATACATGTAGTATTCCATTTTTTTGAATATCATATGAAATGATGATTACATGTAATTTTGATATTCAATCAATTTAATTTAAAAATTATTGTACAAACTATGTTTGGTTGTAAAATTTCAAATATTTTACATATAAAAAACATCATAAATATTTCTAAAAATTAATTTAATAGGGAATTTTATAATAATAGTTTTATAAGTTATACTAATTAACACAAAATATTATAGTATCAAATATTGGTTTCTGAAAATTTCATAATTAATATCCCCACCAGTAAAATGAATATTTGTTCGAGAAAATTAGATACATTATCTTGATTCTATATAGAATTATAAACATCAATAATAATTTGAAGCGAAACAATGGTCATGTTTGAAAGGGAATATTTCAACAATAGCAACACCAGAACTATTATATATCATCATATAATATTATTTCTGAGTATGATAACAAAATATTTCAGATACTCCATAATTATAACAATTCAACTATTAATAATACTAAACTACCAAGAATGATTTCGATTTAAATTTTTATGACACACTAAAAACCGTTACGATAACAGCAATTAGTTTCAACTCAATTTCGTCTATACTGTAGCTATGTTCAGCCGGCGCCGGAATACATACAGGGCCATTTTCCCCATAGCTACACGACATTTCTATTTCACTCCGGCGCAAATTTTAGACTGAAAAACACAACTCGTTTTCGAGACAAAAGCAAAGGGTGCTTCGGTACACTTGTACGTCACACGTGTCGCGTATCGAACTCCGCTTTGGCGATTCAGCGCACGCGGCACTCAGACGTGTCTCTACAGGGCCTTCGAGAAATTTGTATCCCCTTTCCATACTAATAATAAAATAATTGTTAAATTGTGTCACCGATATCGTGCTGTGCTGGAGAGCTAAACTTTCGCTAGCGATTGTGTGTTGGGAAGTTTGTTTGCCGCTACGGAGTTGAGGCTCTAATTGCAAAAATGTTCTTGGAAGTATTTGAATTTTATATAGGGTTGACGCAATCATTTGTATAAAATTTTTCGTTATAGATATGTTTATATATTTTTAATCAATCATTCTTGTCGTCAGTGATTGAAAGTTACATCTTTGACGCATTAACAATACATAAATGTAATCATAATATTCATGAAAAAATGAATAACGTACAGGTGTATATTTTTTAGGTAGTGTTATAAAAAAGCACTTTCATTGTCGTACTGTAGATGAGGTAACACAAAGTCGTGCGTCATACATTTTCGACGCCCAATAATATGAGGGTGAGTTGGCCCCTCACACAGAGTCAACTCTTTTTTACGGTCGAATCACCTCGCTGTTAATAAATTTCCTCCTCGATCGACGAAGAGGCGTCCAAGGAATAAGCACACACACTTTTGTATAGAATATATACTTTATATAAGGATACGTGTTTTTATTCCTTTTGTGTTTGGAATCATTCGAGACATTTCTTTTCAACGTTCGACTTCATTTGACGGAAACTCGCGCTGCGTTCCATCCGTAGAATTTTCCACTCGTTCCCCATGGGTTTTATTTATCATATGTATCTCTACATCATATAATGAGCTTTCGAGTATTTTCGTATATGTAGTTCAAAAATATATTTACTGATAAAAATATCAAGTTTATTCTTCAAGCGTATTAATAATTTAATCGAATTTTATCAGATTGCTTTCATAATAAGAAATTTAAGGATAGAAATTCCAAGGGCGATTCGGAGATTATCCGATTATACGGAAAGAGTGAAGTTGTTTACGGTTGTAGAGCAAGAGCGGGAATAAAGATCTCGGCTATGATAAACTATGACATTTAAATGCCGCGAGAATGCCTTTATCCATTGCGGTCCCCGGAATTGTTTGCGGGGCCCTTTGAGACAAAGAAGGTGTCGCCAACCGTGGGCCTCGATGTCCTCAACGGCGTATACACATCTAGGACAGGATATATTTCAGACCGAAATGTACATATACGGTATGTAATAATACATACGTTGGGGCACTAACGACTAATGTAACCGTACCTCTCGAACCACAGACCCAAATTCTAGTGGAAGTTCTAAGAGTGGCTTTCTTGGAACATCCGCAATTTCGGCGAAGAATCTCGACGAGGTCCTCATGGGTGCGACCTTGAAATTAAGGCTTTCACGTTTTCGATTCGTTTGAGACTTATTCGTGGATGCGGTTGTTGCGGTGCAAATCCGGGGCTTTGTGCTATTTTGGTTTTTCATATTTAAATGTAAGCTAATTCGAAAGCTCTTTGTTGTTGATGTTCTGAATAAATCCGAACGAATTCGTACGTATACCGGAGAAAAATATTTGAACGCGCGTGGCACTCGAATGGAGTATATTTGACTTGCACTCGAGTTGTGCTCATTTTTTTCGCTAAGTTTCTTTGTTGGATTTTCTGTACGAGTGATTCTTTATATACACGTTTTTCTTTTATCGTTTTGTTTATGTGCACCGGGAATGTATTGTTTCATATATTATATAATTCTTAAATTTATCGCGACAATGCGAAATGCTAGAATTCACAGCTTTCAACCGAATCGAAATTCAATATTTATATAATATATTTTTTTATGTGATAACTTATACATTTTATCAAACCAGCGATATTTTAATGAACATTTCTAATAAGAAAATTATTATACTAAACCTCAAATCTAATCAAAACGGAATTATCCTTCAACAATAGCCTGATTCGACCATCCCTTAGTACCAAATCTTCGAATTACACCAGACCACACATCCACTCACGTCTTTCATCACATCGGAAGCACATTTTCCATTCACCGTTAGCCAATTAATCTTGACCCGTTCCCATCATATCGAGAAACGTGCACGTTGGCCGGCCCGAACCGGCCTTTTGTCGGGACCCGGGACCCAAATCCCGGATTGATAACGTGCAATATTACAACTGCATTATGCGGCCGGGACAATGCACCCGTTCGACAGCGGATCCCTTTGGTTCGCATTAGTTAAAACGGCGCGGATTAGTGTAATTCCCGGACGCATTCAGAGATTGTGCGCACGTTTCGGTTCTAATTATTGGAAATTTTGTGAATTGAAAGCTGTTTTTATTCGACGGTTGAAAGTTGTTGGTTATTTTTTATTTTTTTGGGTTAGGTGTATTGTGTTTAGAATGAGTGAAATTTGATTGAGTGTACGAAAGATGGTTGTTTATTTAAAAAGAAAATATTTGATTAAAAAGTTATTTAAAGGAAGATTTAATCTTTTCTTTGGTCGTATTTTTATAAATGAAGTTTTCATGCTTTGCATATTTCTATGAAAATATTACACTTGATGACGGAGTTTTTAAGTTATTAGATAAAAGTATAGAACATATATGATCTTAGAAAAATGAAAGTTTAAATTAGTTTAGTAATAGAGAGCAAAATATAAACATAAAAACGTCGCCGTGCTTAGCATAAATTTAACTTCTTGCATTTTTGAGATATTTTTTATCTTAACAAAGCATTCATCATATACTATTTACTTTGAATTTATTTAAAATATATCTATTACACCGCGAGACCGTTTCATTTGCATAAGACTAATCTTGCAACGCAGCATACTAAGGGTTGTACGCATTCTTTACAAAAAAATCCGCCTTCTTTAGACATTTCTATTTGAACAAATACAGACGTTGACGTATACTTTCCACCATGAAAATACGTACACGAACAACCTTCTACAAAAGGGGATAGAATCAAAAGTGACAAATTAATCTAATTTAATATTTTTTTATTTTCAATAATTTAATTATTTTTTATAGATTGCATTAAAATAATTATTTGAGAGGACTGATTGAGTTATTTAAAAAAATATTTGTATTGACTTTTTTAATTTTATTTAAGTGATTTTAATTTTCTAGTAAATCCAATATGAACGAAGCTTGCAATTATACACTAAATATTATATTTTTTTATTTTTCTTTAAATTTTTTGAGATTACGAATTTTTAATCTGCACCCCTCAAACGCACACCCACAAACACACACATATTTATACGTAATGGGATGCATTAAGAGAGGCGAGATTATGCGTAAGTGGGGAAGTCTTCCCTCGGCGTAATAAGGTACGCCACTCGAATTTTCCATACAATAATAATAACGGCATAGTGGCTAGAGCTCGCAGAAGGGAAACTCACACACACACAATATATACGACGGCAGCGCAGAAGCCTCTAGTTCCCGGTTTCGGTATCTGGCGCCAAATGAAAATATTCCAGAGGGACTTTAAAAGCCGCGAGCTCCAGATAAACCAGCCCTCCGAGGGCCCTGTTCCCAGTTGCCGGTGCTTCAGCCTCGGGCTTCTCGGTACACGAGGACCACTGCTTCTCTATATGCAGACGTCGAGTCTCTTATCTCGAGAGTCGAATGTGTCGTCCCACGAAGACGTATTTTTGTTTTTGTCGACGGTGGTGTGTGTGCTTGTTTAAGCTATGGTCATTTTTGGGCGGTTCGGCGGGAATGAATGCGCGAATTTCGCTTTGTTTGAAATTTTGTATTGCATGTATGGATATATTATATTATATGTACAACGCGAAATGATAAAATATGATGTATTATATTATATTTATTATAATGATAATTTATTTGAAATTTCAACAAGTTGAGAATCGACTAATGTATACGTTCTTTTTATATATTCTTTTAATGTTTTGAGTAGGTTTTTTTGTGAAAATACCACCGAGTTGCACATTTTTACGTACCTACGTTTACGTATACGAAAGGGGAAAACCTTCCTTGTAGTACTTACACTTAAAACCGAAATTAGCATGCCATTTACATAACAAAGCGGAATATCTTTGTGGATTCTGGTCTCTATCTCCCTCAACCGTTCCATGGACAGGACCGAATCGGTCACACAACGAACGTTGCATACATCCTTTAAATTCAAACACCTGTACATTTTCAACTTCGTAACGACACTTTTTGCTCCGTTTACGCCTCGAAAGTTACACAGCTGCAATTTCAGCGTCGAAATCGGCTAACAATTGAATTTCGCCGACTAATCGATGCTTTCCTCCCCACTATGGGAAAGTTTCCCTTTGGCGGACATAAAAGGACCCTTTCCCCGTTACCGAAACTTTGTAATTATACGTTATTATGGGTCGGCTAGTGCTTCCAATTGTCGGTAACTTTATGTGATGGGTGCATAAGTTGCATCGACTCGGATTGATCGCGATGGACGAACAATATTATGGCAGGGAAGCCTAGGAACAATGACGGGTCATTTATCGCGCAAGTTCGGTTCAATGAGTTAAACGTGCGTTAGGTACGCAGTGTTAGACTTAGTCAGTATTCGAGTCAGTGAGAATTTGTAATGAAAGCAATGAAAATGGAAGTAGTAAACATGTACATATAGACAGAATAGAAAATACGTAAAAATAATCATAATGTGTATTGCATTAGTACCACTGTGCGAGATGAATGTAGGAATTTAAAAAAAAATGAACGTTCACTTTATACAGCTGCAGTCCTGCAGTACATTAGAACGTGCCGTCACTAATTGCTTGTAATCTTCACACGAAAATTTAATAAAATGTACACCCAATTCTATTTTTATATGGGAGATACGTTCCAGAGACTAACGTGCAAAGAAATGTATCGAGACATCAGTATATTTGGATAGGACTTCCATCCAAATTTACTTTATAAAAAATGTGTAATATGAAAAAATTTCGCCACGTAAAATCATCAAAAAAACATCGAATTTATTTTTTAATAATTATAATTGCAACAGTGCTCGTATCAAATTTTACTATTGTGGTATAATAATACATATATTTTTTTAATTTTTATACCGTGTTAGTGAAAAAACCGTGTAATAAAAATAATCAATCTTGAACCACGTTATTTCAGAACCGTATTAAAAGAGAATTGGATGTATTTCCTCGATTTTAATAATCTACATTGGATAAAAATGACAACTCGAATAAAAACCCCGACGGGAAAGTATGCTTTTTTAAACTTCTCAGTTACGAAGCTATTTTAAATAAAAATTACATCGGAAACTTTTACTCGAGATTTAATGGAAACGTTATAAACTCAGAAATTATTACGTATCAAAAATATATTATTTTTGCACAAAAAGCTATATATAACTTTCTCGTCTTATATAACGATTCCCATACATTTCCACCGAAAACACACCCCACATCCGAATCTTCCAAATAAACATTCCAAAACCCACCAGAACAGAACTACGAACTTTATTCACATTCAATCGACACAGCTGCCCGAAATTCGACGATGGAGTACCGGCACATGTTTAATTGCGAAACGTAATTAGGCGATCAATCGAGCACGGCACAACCGCTGCAGTTGCAATTGCGACTGCACTCTGCAACACTTTTCAGCTCGAGTGTCGCGGCCGACGTTAAAAAAGGGAAAATCGTTAAAAGTTCGACCGAGCCGAGTTATTTTCGTCCCGGAAAGCTCCCGAGGACCGATGCAATCGTCCAAGATGGTTCGTTAAAAAATTCGTAGGTCGTTAATTGGATTTTTTTTGTGAATGGGTCTTATCGGGGATTTATTGCAGGTTCGTTTTGTTGTAGTGGTCGGTTTGTTTTCAAATGTTGGAAGTTGGAATTTTTCATGATGAATGTGAAATTGTAAGAAGTTGGATGTGGAAATGGTATTCTGTAAAATGATTTTTTTTTACATCCTATCTTTTCTATATAAACTTGCAACCCTAAGTTAGTTACTCATGCTGCCAAATCTTTTGGGAGGAAAAAGGAGACTAGTTGGTATTGTAGACGTTGCTACAGTGAAATCTTTTTAAATTGAAATTCTGAAAATTTAATTTAAAATATTATACTATCTCATCCTTCAAAAGTAATTTCAATGATATTTTTGTATCATTTTAACAATATTTTTTATTGACTGGTTTCTTTTTTATACTTCATCTAAATTGTGAATTGGTTGATTTCGTTATCGATGATAAGTAGTCATTTTTTTTTCTCTTGGACAAGAAAATCAATGAACTTTATTAAATCCTAATATTATATATTTATTAACTTTCATTCTGATTTGCAATTTTTTTGTAATTTATTGACTTGACTAACAAAATTCTGTGGAAAACGTTTAATGCAAAACTGAAAAGATCGAAATATATATTTTTTAACAAAGCATTTTGCCAGAACCGCAGTATTATTTCTTGTTATTATAATTAATCCTTCACATCGACCGTTTTCTTGTTAAACGATTCCTAGCGTATTTAACGGATAAAATAAATTATCATTATTAAACGTGAATTACTAACCCTTAAAACTTCCATAAAATCAATATAAAAAAAAACTAAATAACAAGAACGAACTTCAGTGTAGTTTGCCACCGGGTAGGACCGACTAACACCTCAACCCTCGGTGATTGATCGTCGCTCTTTGTGCGCCCCGCGAGTGATATTTCAGTTTTTATTTCTCGGGACCCGTGTGCTCTTTATGCCCTTTTGAGACATGTGGAGGTTCCCGGGGGTGGCGGGTGGGTTTGTAGACAAATTGCGCTCGACGGCAGCCAAGGGGTTAACGCTTTCGATGCGTCGCTCCTAGTCGAAATATCGCGCGTGCATAACGACCACGAAGATGTGTGTTGGGGTTTGAAAAATGGCTTGGGAAATGCATCTGTTTCAACAGACGAGATCGTCGCGAATTGGATTTAGAACGAATTTGAATCTTCGAGGGGGCTAGTTTGCCTAGGCGGTGTTCCGATCGGATTTTCAGGTTGTTGAGTGATTTCAATGATATTGCGATGTTTTATTTTATTTTTATTCATATATTCAGAATCAAAATGATTGATTTATTAGTGTTTCATGAATGAAAACTATTTCAGTTGTTTTTTTGGTGGATTAATTTGAAATTTATGTAAAAACGTATCATAAATATTCTGATTTTCAATATCATCCATTGATAATACATTTAATCTGCGAGCCAATATAATGCCGTCAAAATTTTGAATAATTAAATAAAAATATGAATGAAAATTTGATAAAAATAAATCATCGTTGACACAATGCGTTTAATCATGTACTGAAACGCACAATAGTGACGAAAAATTAACCGAATTTCGTACTTAAATCGCGCGCGTCAAATTATCGCGTCAATTAATCAATTATTTAACTAAAAGTGTTATAATACGATTAAAAGCCAACATTATCGAATTGCATTCTTGTTACTTTTCATATTTTTTTCGTTCCACTATCAAAATTGCAGACGCGACGCATTAATTCGATTAAAGCCCATTGCATGTCATATTTCATACGAGGACCGGGTCGGTACGAAGACTAAACGAATTAGCCAACAATCAGCAAAATTACGTTTCTGAACTAGAAGAAGGGACTGAAGTACTTGTCAGAATATACTTTGGGCCTAAAATTACGTACTCGAATTTGTCCGGTGTCCGAAACCGTATCGGTTACGATGATTAATAAGGGGACGTGTCTGGGAAAGATATGTAATATGCGGCGGACAAGTACAAGTACATTCGTTTTAGAAATGTTCTTGAATTTTTAGAGGGGTTGAGAGTTGTCATATGCAGTTTGTTTGAGTCTTTGATGTTTTTTTTTTGTCATTATTAAATTCCCGATGATTTCAAAAACAAATATAGTATTTTATAGTGTATTTAATTATATATTGTCGTCTAATTTTATTGCAATATTATATTTGGGTAAATAATTTCTGGGAAATGTTAGAATTTGAGCTGTAGGCAGGAGGAGGTTAGTGTAAATTTGGAAATGACAAACTTTGATCATTACAGACGAAGTTAGGAAAAAAATTATAGTAATCATTGATGATTTGAATAGTTCAATACAGAATAATATTCAAATTCCTTTAGAATCAAACCAATTGATAAACAATACTTGGATTAGTTATATTATATTACTAGTAAATAGTCCCGATGTTAATAACATTGGCTGTGGATTTGTTAAGAAACGGAAAACGATAAAATGAGAAAACCCGATTGTGTGAACTCGAAATGCGTACCCGATTTGAATATTTAATATTTAATTAATAAAATCAAAATAGTTCGTTTGTTATTGTCACCAGACGTCATATAGGCAAAGCCAGTCGCGAGAGTCATTTGAACCTGCAAAAACGCAGGCACAGATACACAGGCACACAGAAATCCGTGATTATATATAGGGGATAAATCCATGTCTCTTCACATGGAGGATACGTTCCAGAGACTAGAAAAATGAATATGGATTATGTAAAAAATAATGATAGGTTCTATCAATATATTCAGATAGAAATTCCATCCAAATATACTTAATTAAAAATGTGTAACGTGACAAATGTTTGCCATGCAAAATCATCAAAAAACATCGTAAATTATAAACTATAATTACATACTGATTTGCTTCTGATCTCGCCATTATGATGAAAAAAAGTGTAAAAAAAACAATTTTTTTTCTTGAACCGTGTAAAAAAATCATTAGATGAATAAACAATAAGAATAAACTTCTCACAGACATCCAAATTGAACAAAATCACACCCACAATACAATTCAACACTCCACATTCCAAAACACAATCATCACAAAATCCCAAACGGCCCGAACCCGCCCGAACCCGTCCGGCGCCCAACGTCGAGGACTAATCGCGCGTCATTGGCGCCATACGCGTGCACATGATATAATGCAGCCGTGGTAAACAAAGCGGAACACGATGGGCTTGTTGAGCACGAGTGTGACAAGCACTTGCATTCAAACTGCATTCACCGGCACTTGACAAAGCGCGCGCACGCCAACCGCCCACCCCTCGCGCCACGCCGCCCGCCCCCCCCCCCCCCCAAAAAAACACACCAGTTTTGGCCGCCCGATGATAAAAAAACGGGACAGGTCAGATAAACAACAGATAAAAAA
>JAOXNN020000088.1:5037453-5075543 GCA_028571205.2 Hydropsyche betteni | reverse complement strand
GTGGGAGGGTGGGTGCGTCTCGCGATTGTAGCGTGTGCGCTTTGTGCATCGGTGCATTAAGCGTGCATGTGCTTTTCGTGTGTTGATGTTTTGTTTTGAGTATTCGAATTTGAATTTGAGTGTTAAATTTGTTAATTATGATATTTTTATGTGTTGTGTTATGTTTGTGTGATCGGTTCGTTTATGTATAGAGCAAAGAATCTTGATTTGTTTATGAAATTTGGCAACATATGGTGGTATGCATCATTCGGTGTAGGCGTATCATAAGTGCATCATTTAATGTTTTCTGTTAAATATAATAGTTGGTGTGAACCTTTTTTCGTTCATAAGCTGAAATTTCCATATATTTTTTATTGAGTATGAAGAAATTTTAATGCTTTCGATAAATAAGTAAGTCGTAAGATACATTAACTGTCATATTTGATAGAAGACGTTAAATTGTATGTCTACGCTAGGCGGTACCTCATATTACCCTTATTTCACAGAAAAAGCAAGATTCTTTGCTTCATTCATAATCGGAACGATTACCCAACGTAGCGTAAAATAATGATATAATAATTTCCGTTATTATAAAAACAAACCATTAATATTTAATTTACGTTGAGGTACAAGAAAAAAACATCTGTATTTAATCAATAATTTATTTCATATGTGATTTAATAATTCAATGCATTGAAACTGTTCATAATTATCAACGAGTGCTAACTTTTGATCGATATCGTTGTCGTCGGTTTAGGCTGGTATTGCGTTAATATTTATTGCATAATTCGTATTATCGTCGTAGCCTAAACCACTAAAATCGAATCTAAATAAATTAATGTCGTGATTGGATACTAAATTTGAACGCATTCCAGATTTGAAAGCCACAATTTTGCGGCTCATAAACTGTGCCGCTAACCGCTAAGCTATAACTGTAACATTATAAGACACTAGTGCTGGCGAATATCGGTTTTGTAAATATGATTACTGGAATATTTGAGTTGAATTTGCGTTACAGATTTCGAATCCAAATTGAATTTTTAAATTGAAAAATTGTCAACCTCCATAAATTTATCTCGCATTACCGAAAAATTTGATTACGAATATTTACAGAAGCCTAATAGCTCATAGCGATTTTTTTCAAACGGAATTTCAATGCGTTCTATTAAAAATATTTAAATTTAATACACAAATAATTTTATATAAGAATCCTTGCATAACACCATCAAATCACCTCACCCTCCAACTAACAATAGCTGCCAATCAATGAATGGGACCCGTCATCGCCCTATCACTACCCGACATCGTCCCGTCCATCCCACACATCGATAAATATAATTCATATCATAATAATGGGATCGGTAATCGTCCCGTTCACGCGCTTATCCCGTCGACGGCCACTTGGCGTGGTCAATTGTGCGCGATGGTCAATCGGGACAATGAGGCCCGATCGGTGCCGGTAGGGGTTTTTAATTCGGAGGTTTTTTGACTGAGGGTGTCTAAAAGTGGCAGGTGTCGTTTGTGAGGGGTTCGTGTTAAGGAAATGTCGGGAAATTTTCGGGGTTTGTGGGTATTGTGGTTTTTATGAATGATGATTATTGGGTTGTCGGGGTGCGTAATTTTCGTATTATAATTTTTGATTAAGAGACGTTGAAATTAATGAAGGAATATTATTATTAAAGGAAATTTTTTTTAATTTTTAGAGTGTAAAGATATATATTGAATCCAATTATATTATATTGATTATATATTGAATTGTAACATTTATATTTACATTGAATCTGTTATACTATCGTTAATGACGAATAATATTATTTATATACTTAAATTGATATATTTAATATGATTTTGATACGTTTCAATAAGAAGAAATATTTAATTTATATATTTTTCTTAGCGAGAAAAAGCTCATCAATAACGTAATTTGTCTTGAACAACATTGGATTAGAACAAAATCTTATTAATCATTTATTTTGTATGCTACTACACGTATATTCTATAATTCTTGTATTTTATATTTACGTACCATTAAATTACAAATCATTTATTAGTTACTAGAATAATGTTCGTTTATTGGATTCATAATACTTTTTAGTATAATTTTTATGATTTCAGTATTATTTTTACAGTAACTAAAAAAAGTTTATATATTTTTATATCGATCGACCACAAATCACCATGCACTGTAGAGCTAATTTTGAGCAATTACGCGAAATTTTCCCTCAGGGAAATGAGTAAAATTCATGCCTGTTTCGTTTTTAAGTAATAGTCCCAACCGGTGCAGGAAAAATAAGGTTTTCTATGGGGAGTTCGTCCCCTCGGTTCGCTGGAGTGAAAAGTTAATAGAAAAAAATCCGACCGGTGCTTTAATAATTTTCACGGGGGGAATAATAGGGATTTTTCTGCGTGTTGTAAACGCCAGTCGAAAGTCATCGATGGGCAAATGAGATACGTCACGCGTTCTCTCGGCTTTTGCGAACGCGGTGAAACGTGAACTTGTGAGCTTCTGGACTCGAAGGGAACGCTTTTTTCATACGGCTTAAAATCTAAAAGCATTATTGATACCTTCAATATTACATTTCAGAATTTTGAATAAGATTCATATTAATTTTTCACATAATTTCGTCAAAACTTTAAACATTAGTCAGGCAAAAAGAGTACGATTTTTTAAATAAATTTTTATAGTAACACTATTATTTGTTTAATATACAAAAATTCATATTGATATTTATATCAATTATGATTTTTTTAATTATATAAAAAAATAAAATATTTATAAAATACGCACTGCAAAGCACATCGTCGCGGGGAAAACTCTCGAAGAACAATAGCGAACGCGTCCTTTTACACAAAGACAGAACGAAATCCAAGAAAACGCCCGACGAACAAACACGCAAAATATATACAATAATATAGAAGAAGACGGCGGACAAAAATCCTCTCGCATTTCATATCTGCCGAGTAGGCGCCGGAAAGCGGCCGTAAGAAGCGAGTTAAAATGTTGAATGGTCGACGACGCGCTCGTAAAATAACCGCTTTGTGGCCGCGCAGATAACGCAACGACGAGATAAATAATGAATTTAGCATTTTTTCGTAGTAAACGCGACGAAGCCCGGCGCAATTCCGGCGAAAAAATCGCACTCGGGTTCGCGCGGATCTGCAGCGGTTCGCGGCTCCGGTGGACTGCGGGCTTATCTGGTGTGCGAACGTGAGTTCCGAGTGATTTCATTCTTCGGGTTGGTGTTGTTGGTGTTTTAATCGGCGGGGTTTGTTTAGGGATGAAAAAAAATTATTGTGGGAAGTTGTTATGGACTCGGAGGGGTTGTCTGTTGCGTTTGAGGGATGTTGAGATAAGTGCGTTAGTGTTTATGAAGGTTTAAATTTTGTGTAATTTTCTTTGTTATGTTTAATGAAAGGTCAAATCTGCAATTGAATTTGATAATATTTAATATAATTTTCAACATAAAGAAAGTTTTATTTTTCAGAAAAAATGTTAAAAAAAATGTTTCATATACAATTTATAGTTAGTAAAATGTTTTTTTCAATATTAAAGTAAGAAAGAAAAAAAAAACGAATTCAATACATTTTTCATATTCGATCTTATTTGTATGCTTTCGCAATGAATTACGCGTATTTCACATATGATTTTCTCATACGACTTCAATACGAGATTCACATTTCCCATTACAATATAGCCAATACGTTTTCCTCCCTCATTATGCGACATTCGCTACCTGTACGATTCGTTCGCGTTTCAATGAAATATTCATTACGGCGCCGACTTATTTCGATCTTGTGTATTCTCACATATTACATTCACGATAGCGCCCGAATGAAATCGAAAATTACAATATATAATACAATATGTTGACGTATAAACAGTATATTTTATCTATGTAAAAAAGTGGGTTTTTCACAAGAAAAAAGTTTTCCGAAGCGGGGCATGTCTTATCGCGTCATTGCTACTCACAATAACTCATTAATGGTAAAACAAGAGGACCTGTCCGTCTCTTCTGGGGATAAAATAATAGAAATTTTCTTTTGAATCGTTCGTTCGTTTTCCTTGTCGACTCGTCTCGAAAAGTTTTCGAGATTATTTCGCATTGATTTTCAACAAAATTGATGTCCAAATTGCAGAGTAGGTTCATTACGAAGCAAAATTTTGATAACAAATTTCGAGAAAGCCTATTTTTCATAATATTGGAAATAAAATAAATGTTTATTCTTTGTTCAAAATATTGAATTTAAAATTTGATCATTATACTATCAAAAATAAATATGCAAAACATCGAAAATTGTTAATGTAATCATAAACAAGTCAAAAGAATCATGTATAACAATGTCACGTAAAAACCATCCCTTTTGTATGATCCGTAATATATTTTTTAACCAAGCACGTATAATAAAGATATTTGATATCAAACGAAAATATTATTCATCTGCTACCGTCGCAGAAAATAAAATAAGCGAAAACGTTTCAAAAGAGAGCGAGAAAGCAAGTCTAATACTGGACCGAAAGTCCCACTTTGATAAATAAACACGGTCTCTGCGAAGGACGAAGGCTTTTGTTTGTAAACAGAATCCTTCTGCGGCCAATACAGCCTCCAGGTCCTCGAACACACGCGCAAGACCACACTGGCATTCCATGCACACATACATAACACATACTAGCCCCGAAAGAAAGTAGAGATTCGTTAGCCCGAGAAAAAGTCCAATTTATTTTACGTCCGCCGTTTCCTGCTCAAGTGTCGCTTTCTAGGGCTTAAATCGCGCGTTAATTATAAAAGGGCCGCTGAGAAAGTGAGAAAATTAAATTTCGGCCATTATTTATCATTAATTATCGTTACCAGTTCATGTTGTTCGCGCTGTTGATTAAAAACTTTGGACGGATTGTTCGCGTTGTTTGCCGCGTAAGCGTTTTCTTTTTATCGCGGTCGCGCACTTTCTGCGCGAAAATCGATCTCGGCATTAAAATATAAGCGAGCCTTTCGAATCACTCATGTTAATTAATGCTCGTTTCGTTGCCGCCATAATTCCGTTAATTAATTTTCTGTAAGGCAATTTGTGTCGTAATCAATTTTTGATGCGCTCGTCTTAAATTTATCATACTGAATTACATGCCGTAATTACGATAAATCATTGCGATTTCGCTGAAAATACTTTCCATTATGTATTCAGTTTGAACGAGTAGATGGAATTGACAAATTTAAATTTGTACGTATTCGCGAATCAATCATAATGTGATTCGAAAAAATTATTGTTTCATAAATGAATGAAAATAACTGCTTTAGTATAGAAAAATACTTGAAGAACGATGAACAGTCGATTGATTCGTTTTTATTTTTACAACTCACAGTCACTTTCATATTTATAACATAAATCAAAAGCGAAATTGCTTTCGAGGAAAAAAAGTTTAATTCAATATTTGAATTGAGTCACAATTTCGCAAATTGATTTTTCACCAGACACGTTTATTTTTTCATTCAATTCCCACAACAATAATGATGCAAACACGAAAATAGCGTATCGAACAGCCGTATTTTTATTTGCGACTTTTCCACGGAAAAAGTTTTCCATGTAACGCAAAAAAAAAAAACAAACCCGCACAACCACAATAGAGCGCTAAATGTTCGCGCCTCGCAATAAAAGTCTCCATAGTTTTAGTGTCCCGATGTTGTTTTACAAGCTTTTTTTTATTATTAGATTTCCGTTAACAGTTTCTTTTTCACGACCGGCGATAAAAATGCAAAGTGTGGTCCCGCAAAGGCTTCCATTAAGTTGATGAATTTTTGTTGGCGAACTATGCGCATAGTTCTAGTGTACAATAAGTGCATATGGGTTCGCGTTTAGTGCGACAGTTCACGAACAGTTATTTAGAAATTCAGCCAGCGCACTTCCGCGACAATAACGCTTCGAAAGCTCTTTGCATTGTGGGAATCCATCTTGTTCGGCGATTTCCATGCTCACAAAAGCCCTGTGTAAGCTTTTGTCAATGCGGCCAGGAAAATCGAACGTGCATTTCCGCTACTTTGTTTCCTACGTTGTCACAACGAAATTGCAGTTTTGAATGCGGAATTTCAATCAAAGCTGCATTTTACATGATTTTTTTATTTCCGCTTCCCGCCTTTTGAATCTTTTGAATGGCTGTTTTAAGGCAGCTTGATTGCGTTTTCAGCGATTCTAATGCATTCGAATGAGTATCTTTTGTTCAAAGTACAATTTACCATTGTGAAATTTATGTAAGATTTTTTTTAACTTTCGTTGGACTTTTTAATCAAAAATATTATCATACTCTTAATTTTTTATCGTATTCATTATATCTACTGTAATTTTGAATATTTTTTTAATCTTGTTTATGAAAAATGATCTTTATATGATTCATAATATAGTTATTGATTAAACAAAGCAATTTTTTTATTCAATTACTAATCTAAATAGATTGTGTTTATTTATACTTTATTCAATGTTTAAGACAATACTTTACCATCGTTTTTATCATTTCAATAAATTTTTAAATGAATTATGTATTAATAACTTAAATTTTTATTATGAAAATAAACTATATATTATATATAATAAATCGTTTCATTTAAATGCAAATATTCTGACGTTAGCACTAAATGGACCATGCGGACCATCTTCCAGTCGCCCATAACTCAATTCCCTCAGGTCTAATGCACGTTTTTTACCTATGGCACGTCCACGATGGAAGCCGGTAAATTAATTAAGGACGAATTAAAAGGTCCTACAGGCAGCAGGAGTGCAGTCCCGGAATTAAGCGGCAGGAAATCCCGGGAACCCCGTACAAACTGAACACCGCGTGACATGATACATAATCCGATTAAGCTCATCACCTGCCTTCTCGTGTAATAAATGAAGTATTCGTTTCAGGAGAGGAAACCGACCTTTTGCTAGTACAAATTTGCCGTGTGCACGTGTGCTGTGTGGTGTGAAATATGTTTTGTCGTGTCTGTGTGATGGCCGATCTTTTGAGGTATTAGCGCCGATCGGGGATTATGGTGTTCGACGTTGGACGTGTGTCAGATGTTGGAAATTGTGCACTTTTGGATTTAGGAAGGTTCAATGTTGTAAAAAAAAATGAGATTTATGGTGGGATGTATGGTAGGGTGAGTGGTTTTAGGATTTGATTAGTGTTGTATAATATTGGGTTGATATCGTTAATTTGTATTATATTATTTTTTATATTATATGGAAAATGTATAGTTAAATTTTTTTTTTCAATTTTAAATTATAAATTTCATAAGTATGATTTTTTTTGAAATTTACTCTTTTATTCTTTTAAAAAAATATTTCGGTCAAGAATACATGAGTACATTCATTATTCAAGGATATTTATTATTATAGTCTTCATCAATCAAGTATTTATTAAATGTGTTATCAGTAAATACACTTGTACATTCATTGAAGAAAAATATAAAAAAGCTTAAATCAACTTTTTTTGAAAACATAGTTTTTTTTCAATAGAACAATTGTATATGTACAATTAACGTATATACATAAAAATTCAATGTCAAGACGATAAACAATCCTCTAAAAATAAACCGTATCGAAGTTTATTTGATCCATCCGTTTGGACACTTTACTTTGAAAAAGTTGTTCGGCAGTCGTCACTCGCGCGCTTATTCCTCCTTTTTCGATATTGAATTTCAAATTTCGAAACGTCGGACGTACTATGGCATAGAAAGAGAGGCCAAACGTCGTCGGCTTCGACGCGAAAATTTTTCAATTTCAAATCCAATATTGCGAATTCGCCAAACGCGAACGGCATACGCGAAACTCGCGATCCGCGAACGTGCCCCGCTCCGACAACCAGCGGCTCTGAACCGTTCCTTTGCACGGTTTTCCACAATTTTTTCACGTTATACACACACAGAATCCTTCCCGATCCGAAAAAAATAGAAAGAGTCGCAAATTTCCACGGGTGGCTGCTTGAAATGCGAAAAGTTCGCGCGCGTCGCGACGGGCGGGTCATTTTTGTTCGCAGCCGCTGACCTTCTTCAGATATTGATAAATCCTTCGGCCATATGTTGCCAACACATATTTTACGGTCATGTGCAACCCTTAGCGTGTCGTGAAATACTTAAACTTTCCGAAGGCGGGAAAAAAAAGTCGGGCACGAGGTGTAAAAAAGGTTCGAACGCGTGCTGTCGATACTATTTACATGTGTACGCTTTTAAATTTATCATTATGAGTTTCATATTGTTTTTTCGCTCAGTTAATACATATCTATGCAATATCCTATGCTAATGCCATATCTAAAAATTATAAAAAAATATCTTTTATATAATAAACGCCGATAAAATCCTAATATTTTTCAATATTCGCCAACGAACTCAGCGCATAATTAGCTTTCGATAAGCGTCATCGGCTCGGGTAAAGCGCCCGTTCCTTCTAAATTACTACCCCATTCAACCGGCGGATCCTGAGGGCGAGATGACAACAAAGGGCGAGTGGTATTTATTGAAAGAAATGGTTTCCTTATCGGCGAACGGCACCTTTTAATCACCGGGCCTGCCCCGGCCCGGTTTTATAGCCGGACCGGCCCGTAAACAAACGGCGAAAAGTCGAAAGTGGTATTTAAGCCGTAAGCTGTTGGAACTCGATGTAATTCGTAGGGATTGGGGAGTTTAGTTTGGGAAAGGACGAAGATTTATCGCAAATATAAATCCGATTGACGTCCGCTTTGGGCGAGGGATGTGTGTGGAGTTTTAATTGATTTTTATTTGTTGGGAAAGTTTATCGGCCACTTTTTATTTTCTCTATTTTAAGGATATAAATGCTTTTTGTAATAGGAATTCTTATTTATAGAACTATGAAGTTTTCAAATTAAATTTGACTTTATATGAAAATTCACCATGAAATTTACAAGT
This sequence comes from Hydropsyche betteni, assembly GCA_028571205.2. NCBI lineage: Eukaryota > Metazoa > Arthropoda > Insecta > Trichoptera > Hydropsychidae > Hydropsyche > Hydropsyche betteni. Next base: position 5,066,673 of record JAOXNN020000088.1, on the reverse strand, counting down.
TATTAGAAAAAACTCAAAGAAGAAAAATAATAGAAAAATATCAATATAAGTAATATCAATCTTATCTACCTCATATAAAAATTTTATAATTTATTTCTAAATTGAAAACAGTGACTTATCGTTTTTTCATAATTGTGTAATATTTTTATTTTAAGTGAATTGAATATTTTTATAAATAAAATTATATTAATAAAAAATATGTCTCGTTTTATATAATAAATGTGTGGGAAAAAATCCTTTAATATATTCATTGATAGTGATTGGAAGTGAAATGCGGAAAACCGATAGTAGGGTAGTTCCTTTGCTAGTCAGTTTATTTTCAGTTTTATTGGACGAAAAGTTTTGGTCGTACATTTTATCGAAGGTCAGGGATGTCTAACTTTCGGCAATTTCCTATTTATATTGAGTTTTCTTTACTTTTTTTTGTTCGTCTGTCCTTTTTACTTTTATATTGTGTTGGATAGATTTATACTGTTTTTGGAAAATCCACAAGAAAAATGGAATATATAATAATATTGAAACTATAAAATTTTCAATTTTATAGAATTCTATAATTATAATTTATCGAGTGTTAATTTATTTTTACAAAATAACCCTTGAAATTTATTATTTTCATCGCTTTTTATATATCGATACTCTCTGGAAATTAGATATACAAATAACAATAGTTTTATTATTTCCTATCAACTTTTCCAAACATGATTGAAAAGTTATCATAATTAGAAACAAATTATATTTCCGAAAACAATACCCATATAATTCTAACAAACAACATATTTTTAAGAATCGTGCGCATAATTGATACCACTTAACCCACTTCCCCGAAAGTTCCGCACGCAAAAAATAAAACAAACAAACGAAGTTTATTCATCATATCGTCCTTCAACGCCGCGGCATCTGTGCGGTGCCATTTTCTTAAGAACACATTCTCGAGTTGTGCGTTCTTCGCAGAAGAACACCAGGTGCTTTGAATGGATTATGAAACGGCTTAGCCCCAGATTTCGGCAGAAACGAAAGAAAAATACGAAAAAAGGACCGCGCATTAAACGATATATTTCAATGTCTCGTACGCGATACGGCCGCCCTTCACCCTGCGCCCTGCGAAAATCCCGAAACAGCCAAGGTTAAGGGCGTCGAAGCCTTCGACGTATCCCAGTTTATTCCTCAAGTTGGTCGGTCGTGTTTAAGTGCGAATAAAGTGCCCGAATCTCGGTAATCTCGTACTGAGCGCGAGTAAACTGTGAGTAATGTTGGGCGTCATGTTGCGCAACTTTGCGGGGACCATTCGACGGCGAGGGAATTTTTCAGCTCAACCCTTTTTTAATATTGCGTGCAATAAAACTGTGTCGTAAATATTTTTATTATGTTCGCTGAAAGTGTTGCCCATACGAGTGCCGCTCGTAAATGTGTACACAATTGATACGAAAATGTCTACGCAATGGGACGCGAATCTTTTCAATGCGAAATCTGAGTCTGGAATGCGAATGTTTGTCGGTGTCGTATTTTGCTATACATGAATCGTTAATAGAGGTAATCTTGATTTATTTAATATATTATTAATATTTTTTATTATAACGTCACGTAGGGAAGACTCGTATAATTTTGTGATATTAAGCGTTTGTTTGTTATTATCTTGTATTTTATAGTAAAATAATTAAAACAAAGCTTTCAATCATAAAACATCAACCTTCTTTTTCATTTAATCATTATTTAGATTTTGTAATTCATCATCAATTTTGTCTAACATCTCAAATGATCGAATCTGAAACGTCGAATTGACTTAAAAATCAGCTTTATTCTGACTATCACCGAATTAGATATGTAATGGAATTAGACAAGTCTCCTCTTTTTTATTTCAAAAAAGCTTTTCCTTACGATAACATTTATAAAACATGAGGTTATAGAGTACCTTCATAGATATAGAAATGCTTGTAATTTTACATGATTTCTTGAAAACCTAACAAAACGACCCTAAAAATATAGGTTAATCCGTAAGTTATCTCTATTCCTAATATTAATAGTTAGTATATTTTTAGTGATAAATGAATTTTTTTTATCGTTGTTCGTAAGGTCTGAAAATTACAAATTACAGCACGAGTTTGCATAATTTATTATTTTAAATATAATGAAAAAAATAAGATATATTGAGCTTTTTCAGGTAATTCGAAGAATTTATTTAACATACGACTTGACTAATTATAATTTGTATAATATTTTCCCTGGACAGCTTTGCGTATGCAAAGTGATGTATAAGTAACAGCGTCACAAAATAAGCTTTATTTTTTAATGCAGCGAACACGAAAAGCTCCTCGAATTTAAATTTTAAAAATTTAAATTCACCACACACCGCTATCATAAATTGCCGCCATCATTATTTTCTCTATTGTGATCATAAATCACGACGTTATGAATTATTACGGGAGAATATTTGACACGCAGACGATGCAATATCGAAACTTTCATTATTCGTCTTTCATGCGTTCAAGATATTATATTTTATATAATATATGTGTTATGATTATTCAAATCGATATTTTTTTATGTAGCTCAATCGTTGTACGAAATTTATTTAAAACGTCCCATAACGAAAATGCGATCAGATTTAACTGCCGGCAAATCGTCGATTTGTGCAAAAAATTCATAGCTATTTGAAATTTTTACGTTTTAGTGAGCGCTATTCGCACGTAGGTAATATAAATTTCAGCTTGGACGCTTTTTTCAGTGATGAAATTTAATAACAAAAAAAGCGTCGAGCAATCGGTTTTTATGCGAATCTTTCGTTTTGATACTGAAATTTCATTTCGATTACGATAATTGTAATCGCTTTTTTAAATTCCTTTTTAATTTTTAACAAATTATTCAATTTAAGTTATTTGAATGGATGTTCGTTGAAATTTTTAGATTATACACGATAAATGAATATGAAAGGGTTAGCATAAAAAAGTAATCGTAATATTTTCAAAATTACGGTTACTCATTTTTTAATTTTTATTTGGTTATCACACCGATACTCTTGAACCTTTTAAGAAAAGCATTTCTATAATATTTGCATTGAGATAATTTCTTTGTCAGAACATAGCTATGTTCTTTAGACAGTAAAAAACTGACTATTTTTTTTCTTTATACAATATTATGTTGTCTCTAGTTTTGTTAAGGTCTTATGAAGCTATTGTGCATTTTAAAATATCACAAATACATTTTCCTGTTTTTGCATATGTAGAGTTGTTGAACAATAAAATTACCGTATATTTTTTCAGAATATGACAGAAAAATATGAAAAAAATATATAAAAATTTAAAAAATAAATAAATAATATATATTTATTTGAAATTTAGACGTATCGCGGTGTGCATTTTAGCGCACTAGCGAGGCAAAAGCAAGGGATGCTATCCGTCACTCGACATCCGTTCGCTAACGACACACTTTATTTCACGCATCGTTTAATTGTCAACTACGCTCGTATATCCTGCAAAAGCCGTACGAAACGTACGCAAATTCCAACTGCTGCAAAATTTTATGTACGAGCCGAAAAATAAATAAGTTCCAAGCGCGCACCTCGCAAAACAGTTCGATCCCATCGACTGAATATACGTGGAGGAAATTTATTTTCGTTAAAAAATTATTATTTTTATCTTATTTTGTGTAACAGGCGGAATGGGTTGGTCGATCCTTCGATGAATATTATGTAGTTTTAATTATTATATTAGAATTGAATCTTTGTGCCATCTTTAGATGTTTTTTTTTTAATTTTACACGGTAAAAGTCATTACTTAATGAATATACTCTTTTTACTCGGTAGATACGTTCCAGAGAATGCTGTTAAAAAAAAATGTATGGCGATCATATAAAATTTGAAGATAAGTTCCATCAGTATTTTGGAACGATTTCAACATATGTATAAAATTTTTGATTCAATAACTTTAATTGTTTTATTTTGGAGCTGTATAAAAAGAGTGTCAGGTATATTTTCTTTTAAGAAAATTCCAAAATAACAAAGATACTTTATATTTTCTTCATCTCATGTATGTATTTGATCGGAAAAACGGATGTTCGAGTTTCCAAAAGCAAAGGCTAACAACCTTTAACGCTCTTCACCGGTACGTTTGTAGCACGTTCGAGTGGGAAGAGGTCGTTAACAAATTTTCCGCTCGAAAGTTTTAAGCGTACGCCGACAATGACGTCGCCTCTTTTATCCACCGTGCGTATGTACGAATTGAATATAAAAAGAGTGACGATATTTACATAACAATGCTTTTATTGTGCGGAGCCGGCTCGCCGAAAACCGAAAGGGAGACGAAATAAATTAAACGCTAAACTGAGTATGAAAGATAAAACAATTTATGAAATTTTTAATGAGCAGTTTGTATGCCGCGCTGTAGAATAAAAATTATTTCCTCGGTACGGGGCGAATTAATTTTTCGTCGGTGACTTTTGCGCTGTTGGCTTTCCGTTTACGCGTGACACTTTGCGTATTTCACGTCTTTTATTTCGCTTTTTTTGAGCCGTGTTTTATTATGTTGTACGATGCTCTCTCTTCCTGGAACTGAATTTTCGCCGGAACAGATTTGAATGTTGGACGTGCGTGGGTTGTTTGCGTTGTTTGTGATCGTTTGAAGCAGTGATTTTTCAATTTTTTTCCACGGTAAATTCGCTGAATAGACGCGCAACCTTTTATATAACGAAACATTCTTCGATCGACTTTCGGATAGAACGAAACAGGGACAAGATACTGCAGTGCATAATGTTATCTAAGAATTTGGATACTAGACACGCGTCCTCTTCGTTAACGAACTATGAATTTATCAAATTTCTCATATCCAGGTCACCGATACCCGGCAAATTTTGCATATATCGAAGTTTCCGTAGGAATTTGTAGCCGGATAGTAGAAACCCCGCATACATACACAACAAGTAATTTACCATATTCAAAATGCGCAAACGGCCGATCCGGACCGTTGTTATAAATTGAGTCCGCAAATTAGGCAATCTATGTTTCTGTAGCATTAAAGATGTATGTTCTGGCAATTCGACAGAACGCAATTACTAAATTGCCGATGTTATCGAAATCGTTTCTTATACGAATTTATATTATCATACAAATTTAAATATACGCTCGGGCCTTGTGATATATAATATAAAACGTGTTGTACAAAAATAGGTCACATTTCCTTAAACGTACAATATGAACATCTTGTTATATAAAACTGTGTCATACGAGGCCCGAGCGCATAAAAACAATATTCGTCCTTTGCGAATGATTCGCGCAAGGACGTAATTCAACGTCGTTCGACAAATCAAACGGCATTAACTTCTTCCCAACATTCTTCGGACAAAACACACGACCTGGATAACTGACTTACACTCAAACGACATTATGACAAGTGACAACGTAAGTCCATATAATCGCCCTCAGGGGAGAGTCGCATTACGTGTTAACACGTTAACGCGGTTACCGTCCGATCAATCCGGTCGTAACCTGCGTTAGAAGCAACACACACACACACAGACGGACAGAATCGTCCGTGCAAACGTATACGAGGAGACAGAGAGGGAGCGAGATTCGAACACGTGGGGGGCAAGTTTCCCGCGCAAAAGTATCCGCCGAATCGGATAAAAGTTTTAATTCCCGGAAAACTTTTGTGTTTAATCACTTAGATTGGATCCTCGGGGCGAGATACTCCGTACCGGGATACTCGGGATTCTCCCGGAGACCCGGGGACGTAGACTTTCGTTCTTTCGTGTTCCTCTCTTCCGAAGGCGTTGTCTTTTCCCTTTTTTTCGGCTTCTCTTCTCCGTTCTCTTTGTTTTACTTTTTTTCGCCGTTTTATCGCGTCTCGTCGTAAGTCCCACGTAGGCTTAACAATTCCTCGACTAATTAAATGGGGCGAATTTATCCGGGCGGCGCATCTAGCACACAACGACCGATGTTTCGTTTAATTGTTTAGGCGATTCTGACAATATCGACGGTGGATTTCAAGAAGGTTCGCCGACAAAACTTAGCAACCACGCGATATATAAAATAGTTCTTTTATAAAGGTTTGAATATATAAAGTAACTAAATATATTCTGGAAAGTTTCATAAGCAAAAAATATACAGTAGAACCTCTTTTATCCAATCCTCGATTACCCGGATAGATAAAAAAAATAATATTTTTTTAAATAACAGATTTTACAATTTTTTCACATAATACGTGTCCAAAAAATTTATGAGTAAGCAACAAAATTATACTGTATTATAAAAAAAACTCAATTATGACGGTGATCAAACTAAAACCTGTTAGGATTTTAATTGAAAAAGATTGGAGCTAAAAATTTTCTCATAGATGGCGTTAAAAATTATGACTCCATTAATTATTATCTTGGAAATCGATGAATACACTATCGTGGTAATTTTATGTTATGTTCACAAATTTTTCAGCACCAAATAATCAGAAAACAGTAAAAATAAATAGTCTGTAAATACACTGGAATTTCTAATTTTTTTTTTCATTTTTCGATTAATCGGATTTTTCGCCATCTGGGCTATCTCAATACTTTTTTATTCCGGATAATCTAGATTTTACTATTTTGTAATGTATGACAATGAATCAAGCATATTTTAATATTTTACAAAAAAAGTTATTATAAATAAAAAAGAAAAGTTATTTATAACACACACTTCATGAAAATTTTATTTCGCTGTTTCAATTTAATATCGAACAGGACACGTCCCGTGCGAGGCTCTCGACGAGAGCCAGGGACCTCGTTCGAAAAGTCGGCATCCTTTGATCCTACCGCAAGGGATACACACACACACACACACTGACCGGCCATAATGAATTTTGCCAGAGATGGAGTTTGTTTGCGAGAAGATTCTTCACGGTTGCTCCCTCGCCACTACGTCTCTTGAAGACGGACTCGAGACGGATCCTCGCCTCTGAACACACACTGACGAGTCCTTTCCATACTTCGTCGCTACTCAATCCACGGTTTGCTCCTTGTTTGTAGTTGGTACTATAGTTCGTCCCGCGGACCGTGGAGGTTGCCTCTTTCTACTATTCCGTCTGCATACACTTGTACGTGACGCAAAAGCTCGCCCAATAAAGTCGGTCGAGAGACCAAATAAGCCGCAAATGTACCGAGTGGGCGAAAAAATATGTGCTTAAGTATGTTTGTACTGGAATTATTGTGTTGATTTTGGATAGTTATTTCGAATTAAAAAAAAATTTAGTTCAAATATTTTTTTATTATTCGTATATTTTGTTGATTCGAATATTATTTTGTGATTCAACATGGAAAGCGTTTATTTTAGCAATTTCCGTTCGTCTAATTTTCTCAATTTTCTTCACCCACTCGAAACATACAAGCGAATAGACAAGACCATTATGACAAGAGCAAATTTACACATTTCCTGAGTCGTTCGGTATGCGAACCGGGCAAAGGGAACCGTCCTTGACATGCATTCGATTACGACGAACAAAATAGGAATAAGCCTACGACGCGAGCAAAGCGAAAACTCCTTTTCAAGTAGGCTATCTTCCGACCCGTCCCACCCCTAGGGAGTCGGAAGGGAAAGGGATGGAAAAGGGGTGTTTCGCGGAACGAAAGAGTGGAAAAGTGCTTTCGCTCAGGAGGCGCCCCGTCGACCGAAAACGATGAAATTATTAACGTACTGCTAGGCCCGCAACGAGCGTTTGTTTTCCAATAGTTGAACTTGGGCGCAGGCGGGGCACTTTTCAGCTGAAAGAAACACGGCCCGGGAGAAGAATAAACAACATCAAAGTTGAGGGAGGAGCGAGCGAGAGCGTAATCGTCGAAAATGAAAGTCGGCCGAGCCACCGTGGACCGCTTTTCAAAGTCGGTTAAGCGATAAAACGCCAAGATGTGTTCTCTCTTAATGTTCGCATTATGCCTGTGCTATTTTTGAATTGTCAATTGTCCAAATGTTGCGTTTTTCCGGGAAATTTCCGCGCGCGGATCGGTCATATGTGTATATAATAAGTATATAGAACATGTTTGGTAACAGTATCTATTTATATATTTGGGTGCGATTAAATTGTGCATTGAAAAAATATAGATTGTGCCTTAAGACGAATTACTTGTGCATTAGAATGATGTGCATTATTTCTGATGCATTCAAAAATCTCGTATTCAACATCATTTTATTTGTATTGTATGTAATGAATTATTTTTTGAGAATTAAAAAATATGGAATCAACAATAGAAAAAAACAGTTTTTGCATTGAAATGGTCGAAGTGCCAATATTGCCAGAATAAAATCTTTCTCCACAGACAATACAATTGTCATTTGTCAACGATTTCTTTCATTTAATTTTAATTACATTTTAAAAATTTTATTCTATAATATTACGAAAGATGTGAATAATGGTCGTATCAATGCACGTTTTATTCGTTTTAATATACAGATTATTTTCAATGATCAAAATATTTTTCAAGCACACACATTTCAATACTCGTGCGAAATACTCACATTATTTATTGATACACACTAATTTTATTAAATACTCATTTATCTTATATAATATAATTCACGCTTAAATTTTCTTTTATATATTTTTTATAGACTCATATTATCTAATTCGAAAAGATTACATAATATTTCCAATAATTTATTCTATTGAAAACGTTTCTAAAAATTATATTAATCAGTTCTGAAAGTGACAACGAACAAAATTTGGAAATCTGCGGATTTTTCAGGCCGGCACATCTGACGTCCGTCGAGATAACGACCGGTGGAAAATCAAGGTTGTTAAGTCAATACCGGCGAAAACAGGATATTGGCAAAGTTTTCGAAGACGTCCCGCGGTTCGGTCTGAGGTCGAACACTTTGGGACCTCGACTTTGCGACCACCATTGTGGATTCGAGTCAGATAGTAATCGGCCGCCGATCGGGAATTAGCACAGAAATAGACTTCGCCGGGACTTAACCGGTTGAAAATATCCGAATTCGGTGAGTTTCGCAGTTGGAGAGTGGTTCGCTTCCCATTTGTGATACGATGAATGTTGTTCGATTGTGAATTTCGAACGATTAATCTTGGTCGTTGTGCATAATGTTGTTAAATGCGATGGAAGTTTTATACGGTTGTTCGGCGATTGGTTTTGTTTATACAAGTCTAAATATATTGATCGAGTACATTACAATGCAGTTTTGTGAAATGCGTCATAAATTTCACTCGATTACACTTTAATAAGTCAAGCTTGGGCGCATTTTCATTGTTCGCAAGTTTTCCAATTAAAACGTCGACACCTTTTTTCCTCGGCAGTTTTCATTTTTGCGCGACTCTCCTCGCTTTCGCAATACTCGTACATAATGTACTACGGTGTACATTTTAACAATAACGACACCGTATAATAAATAATCACGAGCCATGTAATAAATTTATCACTAAAGCGTCGGTCGAAGGCAGTAATCCATCATAATTGGGCTGCCGAGCTTGCAACACTTGTTAACTTGCGCAAATTCTCTCCTTTTTCATGCAAATTTCAGTGCTCTCGCTGAATATCAAAATCTTCGACGCTGCGGCCTTCGACAACTTTTCCAATAACAGCACCCGTGTATTTAAAAAAAAATACTGAAAAAATAAAATAGGAACGATTATGATTCACGGATACGACGCCCAAGGCTCGTTTCGTTTCTGTGCAAATATTTTGAAACCGATGTGGGCTCTGAAAGGTACGTTATAAATCAACCACACGATTGCGATCTTAATTTTAACGTAACCGCAAATGAAAAGTTATTTTCACGTTTTCCACTATTTCGGCGTCTGGGGGGTTGGCCTAGTTTAATAATACGTAAAAACTGTGTAAGTTAAACAGACAAAATGTGTTGTAATCACGAGAATTGTGTCTGCCTTTTTCAATATTTTGCTGGCGCAATTACCCAATAATTTCGGTCGAGGATCGTGCCGAGCTTATTATAGATTTGTATTTAATTTACTAAAATAGTTAATGGCATAATAATATTGGACTTGATGCGATCTTTGGTTAGCGGTAACGTCTGTATTAAGTAGTAGCTGCGTGAGGCTTCCTCCTCTGTAGGGATTACGGACAAATATTGCATCAATTTCAATAATCCCATCGACCGAAGATATCAATACTCTCCGTGTATAGTATAATATAAATATGTACTGGAATATATTTTTGTCGCTTCCGGCTGGGGATTTGTATCCATTAAAATTTATTAAGCGCAATTTTATTGCGTTCAATAAATTTTGTTGCATTCTTAACGAGCTCCGGGCGTAGATCGCCTTTGCGAATAAGGGACCCCTTTATGTATACGCTTTCCCGTACAAAGTTAACTTTTAATCAAAAAAGTTATAAAAACTCCCGGTAATTTTACAAGATTTTCCAACCCTTTGTGCCCGCCTTTAATATTAATAATCGAGAGAATTTTTCCTCAGCAAAATTTATATGCGATTTAATTAAAATCATACCGAACTTTTTCGCGCTATTAATTCTTATATTGCGGCATTTCTCTCGGCTTTTTTTTATATAAAACATGCAAATCTCGACTCACTAATTTTCCAAAACCTACCTTAATATTTTCCAGTCGACTTTGCTGCACGAGAAAATCCCTAGTTGCAGTAAAGAAAATTGCTACGGCCTCTCCCCTCGGCGACTTCAGCAGTCGCGTGTGGACCCGCCGGCTTAGGGCAATTTTATATTGCGAAATATTATTCCGAGTGTAAATTTTATGGCGAAACATAAAAAGTTACATTAAAATGAAAGCTGGCGCAGTTAAGAGTGATTTATATAGACTAAAATAAGTCTCTCGCCTCCTTCGTCGTATTACCCGCTTCTCTGTGGAACCATGACAAAAAAGTCGAAGGACCTCCGATGTGCTTTGTCGAGGATGCAAGAGTGGCCTCTTAGAGGTGGTTGTTGACAAATGGCCACGAATAAAATTTTCCGACCCCAAAAATTAATGAAAGCCATTTAGCACCGTGATGGGTCTATCGGTATCACTTAGACGAGGACCCCATCCAGTTTTCTTGGTAATTGGTACACTTCAGAATATTTTATTTTTTCATGTTGCTTCATTGTTTTCCTTTGCATGAATAATTAAATTGAGTCATAAGTAACGATTGAAGTATCTTTTTTTTTAACATTTCAATGTATCAAATATACATTGCAACTGAAAGTATTAGTGAATCTGTAAAATCAGCATTTTGGCGAAGCAGAATTTCCCATTGCAAAATATTTCATGAAATTCTAAAAAAAACTTATTAGATTTTTTAAAAGGAGTACATCAGGATTTGAGGACACGCTCGAGCATCGTTCATCCTCAGGCTTAGTCGTGGCCGGCATCAGCATTTTGGGGATGATCCTAGGATTATCGCCGGGGTATCTAGACTACCCCGAGGGATGTTTTTACAACTGAGCATCCGTCTTCCCTTCCATCTAGCTAGAGTATAGAGCCTTCTGTGTACGTATCGGAGTCTGCCCCAACAATAAATGTTTGGGGAGCGGTGGTCAAGGGAGCCCCTGCCACATTTTCCCTCCTTCGTACCGTTTGTTATACGTATGATATCTGCTATTTACCATTGAGTCATGAGAATATTGTACTAAATATAGATTGGGATGAATAGATATGTGTTATTAGCGTAATGGTATATGATATTATTAAACTGGGACGATATCGTGTTATAACCTAAGGGATCGAGCAATATTTGGATGGGTGTGCTATTTGAGTCCGTTAAATAATTGAAATATGAAATAACATACAAGAATCCCTTATTATTGATTTATTTTTACTATTTATAAGTCATATTGATCGGTTTTAATTTTTTATCTTCCAATTAGCTCTCTACTTGGTGATTAAGATGTAAATAAACTTTTCAAATGGTTTAAAATATTGCATGATTTATTTTTGTATTTAATGTTTTCATGTGTGATATTATATACAGTTAAATTTTCACTGTAGTAGAAAATATAAAATTATTGTTTCATTGATTTTTTCCGGATGATTAATTAAGCAATTAAGTTTAATTTGTTTGGTAATCGGTAGTATGTGATAGATATACTGTATTGTTATAATTGACAAACATGACATGACTATAATTACACTATTGTTAATCGACATATTAATTGTTGAATCCTAATTGCTAGTTTTATCAATAAAATTAAATACTTTTATACTGAAAGCTTATATGCGATATCGAGCAAATAAGTACACACAGACACGACACGATGTAGTTCCTTTTTTATCGGAACTTCAATCGTATTTACAGTAAACTATCGATTAGTAGATGAATATAGATTTTATTATTATTTTGTGAATAAAATAATATAATTTAGAATGCAAAACCCGATAAAAATCTATTTTATTCGAAAATATTTTCAACTCACATTTCATAAACTGATATACCATTAATATCAATTAAAATTCAATGAACCCCAACTCAAATAACAGACGAATGTATCCGTACTAAATTCGCTTCCATGAAAAATTCACAAACGCCCACAAAGCCGAATCAATTCAACATCTATAGCCGACTGTACCCTGTTTGACCCCTCCGTTTTAAAATTATCGGCACTTTGCCGGAGGACACTTTAGAGCTGCGAAACAACCCTAGCGAAAAATTTGAATCGAAACCGAGGGGGTGGTCACAGCTGCACCCGATCGTTTCTCAAAGACCACACTTGAGTGCATACTAAAATTATACTCATGTATGCGCCAATCGCGACCACGCATTTCGTTTCCAGTCTAAAAATACGCGCGTGTGATTGGTTCGGATTTTATGCGCCTCGAGCTTCCCCAAAGTACATGCAGTCTCAAAACGTGCGTTGCAAATCCGACGATAAGATAAACATTGATATATGGGCAGCTAGATCTTCCCACAGGAACGGACAGAAATAGTGCGACGAAGCGCATTATAAATGGGCGTGTAGGGGAGGTTTTTCAACCTTTTCATAGGGAGACATTTTCGAAACGAGCATTATTATTTGATAAGAATTATTCGAATCGTATATTTTCCAACATAAAGTATTATTAATTTGACATTTTAACTACGATAAATTATTATAAATTATATAAATCAGTCTTCATCGATCATAGAAGTTAAATAGCATAGGATATTTTCATTATATTACTGGAAGTGATCGTCTAAGATTATTCGTAGATGCAATTTGTATTTAGTAAATATTATTATTATAGCATTAAAAAAAAATTATATATTCATAATTTCAGAAATTTGAATGGAGATCCTAATAAAACATGAGCATGATGATTATTTTTATGGAAGTTCCCGGATTGTAGATTGAGAATGTCATGTATTGGGGGTCTTAAGGGCTCGTCCCTTGTGTTTAGGGAACCGTGGGAGTCAGGGGCTGAATTCATTGAAAATACGATATTGGGAAGATTCGATTTGGCTGCTGCTCCGTAAGTTGATGGGGAACTCCCCAATATAGGTTTATTTTAGTTTTGAGGGGTCTTGTTGAGTGCATGTAGAATTCGACGGTCATCCTCTTTGATTGTTTGTGAAAAATGTCTTTTGCATGGATGAGGGGTTGAATTTATTGAATATTTCAAAAAATATATAGTTTGTATTGACTTGTTTTTTCTCCCCTATTTTTCAATAATTTATTGATGTATGGAAACTCAATACACGTATGTTTTTCAAAAAAATATAAATCGCAATTTATAATATATTGTGATCGTTATTTCTTTATAGTAAATTTCATATGTTAGGCTGGATAAAAAATAAATTTCTGATAGTTACTAAGAAGCTTTCTTATAAGAGCTTTTAAGATGTAACGTGTCCGAACTATCTGAAAATACACATGATCATTCACTCAAGCCGAAGACGAACTAATTTAGAAACGTCAGACATTCCCCGCAAAATACGTCTTAATTTATAGTGCTTAAAAAAATTATCAGCAAAACTCCAAACCCCAGAAAAATTTCTCCGTTCATACGTCGCTCATTAATCAAGCGCCCCTTTCGCATTTAAATTTAGTTCCTACCGAAGGGGCGAAAATAGCCCCCCTGATTTTTTCATTTTTTTTTTACAAACAAATTCCTTTCGTCCTTTTCAAATTCGTCCTCAATTACGTCTGGCAATTCGCTCCGAGATGATCTATCAATTATTACTCGGTACCGGGGGTCCCATAAACTGCTTTCTTCTGAACCCACCCCTGTTTGCGTGGAATATCGATCAATTGAGTCGTTGGCGGTCGTGCGTGTTGCCCTCATACAATATTCATCCCCTAATGGTGGTGCCATTAAGGGCCAAAGTTGTGTGCGACTTTTATGATTATTTTATTTTATTTTTTAATCTCGCCATGGGTCAGCCTTTTCGCTTTCACGGTCAATATATTTTGAATTTATTTATTTTTATTTGGTTCAATATATATATATATTTAAAAACTTTTTATTTTCAAACAGAATATATATTCAAATTATTTAAGTCAATGTGTTTTATTTTTATTACTTTTTATATAAAAAAAATATTTTGTGAATATACGTAGTTTTGTTTTAATACTAGTTGAACCCGACAGACGTTGTCCTGACAGGCTGTATTATAACAGTTTGTAAATGAATAAATTGAGTTTTAGTAGTATGCTGGTGGGGAGCTGCAAAAAAGTGGATAGCACAAAAACCTTCTCCACAAAAAAAAATACATATACGTGCTAACTTCCGTAGTGATCGGTTGAACAGTGTTGGAGTGAAACTATAACATATATACAAACATTCATTTTTTATACATATAAATGTGTCACAGTCATGTATATTTGAATCGGTCATAAATACACATTTTTGGGGGTCGGGTTGGGTTAGAAAGGGTTGGATTGGGTCGGGTTAGATTAGGTTCAGTTAGGTCAGATATACATGATCTAAAAATACACCTGGACTATAACACACGTATCAAATAAAAACATATTTCAAAATCGCGGAACATTTGAATGGCGCAACATATGAAAAGAACGTAGCGGAGAATTTATATCAGCGCCGTCGAACGTTGAAAAATCGAAGTCGCATCGGCACGATACTTTCGCGAAATTTATCGCGCAGTTTTTCACCTCGCAGACTTTTCCTCGGGAAAATTCGGGAAAACCCCGGCGACCGTCACCAACGGACCTCTCGACATGTTTTACGCGCACATTACCGGCAGACGCCGAACGGCCGAAACAGTCGCCCCAGCGCCGGTGTGTGTGTGTGCAATAAATTTTTATATGCGGAAAAGCCTTTGTTGCGATGCAATCGGCCGGAAAATGCTGTTTTCAGCAGTGCACGCATTTTCCTTAGTGGCTTTATTTGGCTTTAGTCATGTGTGAGCGCGCGCCAAGTGGCCGCGTTCAATGCTCGCTCGTAAACCAATGCACTGTTTTCGATCGCGTTTTGTGTTTTATGTCTGTTCAGGTCGGTCGAAAGTATTGCTCGATTTATTTTTGTAATAAATATTAATATTTTTTATGAGTATGATTCGATTAGAATTCAATTAAATCAATCGAGTGTATAATTACAATAATAATATTCAAAATCAAATATTTCATTGTAAAGGTTGATAAATATATATTTTGGTTAAATTAAATTTATAATATTTATAGTTGTATAAATGTTATATCACTATTCGATTTATATTTATGATATACGCGAGTTTTGGACTCGACCGTATTTCACACATCACTTCATATGTATATTCCACGGCTTAGAAAATCGTTGCAAAATATCAAAACTCTAACATAAGCGACATAAAATAGTTCGATTGTTGAACAGTCACGACAGATACTCATTTGACCGTAATGTAAACACGAAATATTTACTATCTAGTGTTTAAGCACTGTAGTTATACGACAATCAAAATCGATGTACAAATAACGTTCGTAGATGGCGCTGTATTTACTAAAATTACATATTTTAATGTTTCGAACGATATATAAAATTATATATAATATTTTTTTCAAATATTAATTAGTTAAATAAATAAATTTTGTAACTTTCAACTTTGATGAGACATGCAATCACTTGAAAATGTAATTTAATGCGCCTGTTGTATGCAATCTTCTCTACAAGCATGACAAGTAGTAAAACTACGATACCTATTCATAAACGTTCAAACAGACGATACATGATATAATCTTATTTGGCAGATTACACGTGATCGATCTTAAAGCGTTTTCCACGAAATATACAATACTATACACAGCACTGTTGTATAGTTTTCGTTAATATTCGGCGTACGAAAAGCAGGCCCACTCGAATATGAATATTCCATAATATAATAAGCCGCATTATCTACATTATTACGTGCACGATTCAAGCCTCAAAGGTCTGATTTAAAGTCGTTTTCATAAGTGATATAATAGTTTTAATACATTTTGATAATAAAAATTGAAAAAAAAAAGTTACTAGCAGAACGTGGTTTCGATCCACGGACCTCTGGGTTATGGGCCCAGCACGCTTCCGCTGCGCCACTCTGCTTCTGTTGCTGTTGTTTCACAAAATCAAATTTCAATTTATGATATGTATATATCATCAACATACAATAGTTATTATTTGTATGTTTTTATAATAGCATTGATTAATTGATAATATTTTTTTAAAGAATTTTTCGGTACAGAAATAACTCCATTATTGCCATCAAAATATAAAAATGAATCGGCACAAATGGTAAGATTATCAAATCGATTACGAGCCATTATTTAACAAAAAAACATCATCGATAATATTATCCATGAAAGTTCTTTATATAGAAATATTCAATGTAAAAAAAACCACAGCATTATATAACTATGATCCATTTAAATATGCATATTCGGAATACGGCGGTATCGTTAGTGGCCGAAATCAAGTTTCGGAACTCATTATTCATGTACGTAGCATTTCGAATTCGCAAAAGACACACGTTTTCCGCAAAGTTGAACGCTTTATGCGATTGGGTTCTCTCAGTTTAGGAGTCAAAGGATTTCTGAGCCGAGTTTTCCGAATCAAAAATCGTATCCTTACCTCCGGTTACGGCTCGTTGTTAAGAGACCCCCGTAATACGGCTGCGGTTCGGCCAGACGTTTTATTTTATTCGATTTCTATCTATTTTTTTTGTCTCGGAGCTCTTTTAGTACGCCAGTTTCTGTTTCTTGTGTGTGGGTGTTCTTTTTTCGAGAAACTGTCTTTGCTTTTTCTGGTTGCCGTTTGGAAAGTTTTTACCTTTTCAGTGCGACGAACGCCGCTTCGAATTCTTTCGATTGTTTCGAACTTTGTGATTGTTGTTAGACGGCACAAAAAAACGATCTAAATTTGTAAAGTTTCGAACTCATATTAAAAAATACTTGAAGCCTCATTGTTTCGAATTATTTTCAGTTTAAGTGCTTGTGTTTTTTAATAATAAATAGCTCAAAATTGATCTCTACCCTGATTCTAAGAACTCACATCATATTAACGGATTAAATTTCAAATTTCAAGCACAGCATGTTTATATTTATATCCTGTAAAAATACAAATAAACTTGAAAGTTTTATATTGCAAATTTATAATATTACGAAAATTTTCAATGAATAAAAATGATAAAACAAACACACGATAGATTTATCCGATTTATCATCGGGAATTGGACGAAACAGCCCGAAAAGACCTCACTTTCGAATCAGACACTTCGGTTCGGTATCGGCACCCCTTCGACGACCGGCGGGTGGTTTTTTTTCCCACCCACTTTCGCTCGCAAAAGTTCAATTCATTTTACGACCGCCCTGTAGCGCGGTCCGGCAATTGAGATTGATCGCTCCCGAATGATTTCAGCATAAATCTAATAGGGGTATTATTACCCGAATCGTTTTTCGTATCATGGCGATACACGGTGATCCGATGGAATCGTTAGGATTTTGAGGGAGTCGTGTGCGATTGATTAGCTTTCGAATTGAAGATTTTTATTTGGGTTTCTGTGATTAAATTATCGAAATTTCAGATTTGAATTTGCCGTTTTTTGGAGTGATCATATTGATTTTATCTTATTTATTATGTTCATTTTATGTTTTACTTTAAAATACTTTGATATTTCTGATCCAAACGAATAAAAATCTTGAAATTTTTTGGAAATGTGATATAATTATATGTGTGTTTATAATTTGTGAATCATAACGCCTAGAAAAATACACGTATACGTACGTGCATACTATATATCATATAATATACGTGTACGTAGTATGTGCATAAATATAATATAAAAACATTCGAAAACAATTAAAATATATTTAAATTAAAGGTGTATTGTATGGAGAAATTAACTGCATTGCTTAATTTAGAATGGAAGTATTGTTTGTATCATCATATGTTGAAAATAATTGAAATGTTTCGTTTTATACATAAATTCCATTTAAAATTTGTAGTACCTTTCATGCTATGGAAAAACTAATTAAAAACATTTCAATTAATTTAATAAAACAAATGTCGACATATCGCAACTAATTCAATGTAAATAAAATTTTAAACAGAACATGACTCAAACATTCAAAATAACCCGCATAAAAAAAATTAAAACACCACAATCTACAATCGCTTACTCGAACGATTATATTTCGACGCGTCATTAGCAACAATTAAAACCATTCGGCTCGAGTTACTTCCATCAATCGCACACCTGAAAAAAACTTCAATTTATATTCTACATAAAAAAAACCAAAAAAGATCAAATCTAGCCTTACACCATAGAAAAAAGAGAGACCCCTTCGTCGGGCGGCGCAATGTAAAATTGCCGACTTTTCCGGCTTTTGGACGTGGTAAATGTATCTCGATCCTTATCGTTCGGCTGAAATTTATTACAGCCGGTTATACTTTATACCGTCAGTGTTATACTGAAACGGTGTGTGTATGTTCCATGCATAAATGTGCGTAGAACATATCCAGCGTTTTCAATTTAATATTCGGGATTCGGTCGAGTCACCCCTGCGGCACGCGCCGCAGTAATTAAATCCCGTCAGTTTATACTCGGGGGTCGTTATAAAAAATGTTTATTATATATATGCGACATTTGAATAAGTGTATGTGCGTTATAGTATTTATTGTTTGTGGGGTGTCGTTTCGGAGCTCGCACTTTCGTCTGAAGCTGTAAAACTTGCGAATTTTTTCGTATACAGTTTTGTTACATATAGAAAGTTAACGAGATTTTTTATTTGATTTGATTTTTAAGTTCAGAATCTTATAGATTTGAAGAAAGATTTGTATCAATCAATGTAATGTTGGATTAAATTTTATAAAAACCAAAGAAAATTAAAGACCATTGAAAAAAATCTTCATTTAGATAAATAAAGGTATTGAATGACAATATTACATTTAGAATATTCTTGAAATTAAAAATTCGCATTTTAAATATTCAATTTTTATATGCCATTGTTATAATAAACCATAGTTATTGTTATCGCAGTGACGATGATTGTTATGCGCCAAGCGCTTGGTTTATGCTCACGCTTCGTGCTACCCCTCTTTTCATCTACGTAAAACCCTTTTATACATTTTTTTATTACACTTCGTTTAATTTCATTTATATGTGAATTAGAGCCGGTTAAATGACTCGTTATTTTTTTTAACGAGGCTTCAATGTACTTCAAAACAAATTTCGTGATGTAATCGAGGGATGTGTTGTGCGAAACTTGTTTATCATTAACTGTTTTTTTGCAGTACATGCATATTTATGTTGCGATTTGCATAAAAGATTTTACGCAAAATTATTTCGAAATGAAGAATGACAGTAACATTTGAAATTCCATCCACTACTGCAGTACCTAACTGAATAATAGTGGAATGTAACAGACAGAATTATTGGATTAGTCCTGCAAAATGATATTGAGCCTCCACTGTGACTCAGGGATTTTCAAATTTTTCATTTATTTCGAACTGTAGGGTGAAAATTGCTGATTGCGTTTCATTTATTTTTATAAAAATATGCTTCAAACTTTAACTATAATTGATATGTCTTCTGCGAAATAAAATAAATTTGAAAGGGGAGAGTGCGAAACAAAAAACCACAAGTATGCGTAATCTCCTTAACGGAACACCCGAAGCGTTAATCAGCGCATCGCTTCAAAGGCAGCCTTTTCTACAAAGAGGGTGAATACTTTCAAGGGTAACCGATTTTAAAGGTCTTTCACTCTCAAAATACACATAGACTGTAAACCATAATCAGTGAAAAAAAAAAACTTAATAAATAACACCTATTTTAAGACGAAACAATCATTCTGTTATTGTTTTAGTAAGTTTAGATCATTTTATTTACTCAATAGTAACATGAAAAAGATATTTTAAAAAAAATACATGCTGAAATCTTTCATATTTTTTTTAATCATCTTATGATGCTCATTTGAATACCTGAAATGAATAACAGCCTAAGTTCCAAAAAAAAAAACAAAATCAGTTTTATGGCAGAAACACGTTCTATATAAAAACTCTAGTGTTTTAATATATTACCATAGTCATCAAAATCAGTTTTTGATAGTGTATATTAGCAGCGAATTTGTATCGATTTTATGCGCTATCATGGAAATTTTTTGACAATAACCGTTGTATCTCAAATTCATACATAATACCTCCGAAAATAAGTCCTAGTGCGTTTTTTTGTACCAAAATTAATATAAGACCTGTTTTATAATTGTAAATACACTGTTCCTACACCAAAAAATAATAAACCATCGAAATTATCCCCTATATATAATGGTGGATTTTTGTGTGTGTATCTGAGTGTTCGTTCGTTCGATGACGATCGCGTTTTTTTCGCGAATATGGTCTTTATGCGTATACAGTTAACGTCTATAATATGATGCTTATTACGCTCGTAAAAACGATATTCTATTATGGTCTTTATGCGTATATAGTTAACGTCTATAATATGATGCTTATAACCAACTGCTTCTGGCTTTGCCTATATGTCACAAACAAATAAAAAATTAACTATTTTGATTTTATTAATGAAACTAGTATATAGGCCCGATGTTAATAACATCGGCTGTGGTTTTGTTAAGAAACGGAAAATGTGAAAATCCGATTGTGTGAATTCGAATGTGTACCCGTCGTTCATTTGAAAGAAGGAAAAAAAATCATCGTCATCATCATCATCATCATCATCATCATCATCATCATCATCATCATCATCATCATCATCATTATCATCATCATCAGTACCGTTCGGGTCGTTCATTTAAAAGTCGCAGAAAAATAATTCGCGAGCGTCATCGACATACACACACACACACACACACACACACACACACACACACACACACACACACACACACACACACACACAGACACACAGAAATCCGCTATTATATATAGGGGATATTGAATATTCAAATCGGGTACACATTTCGGGTTTTCACATTTTATCATTTTCCGTTTCTTAACAAAACCACAGCCGATGTTATTAACATCGGGCCTATTTACTATAACGGCTATAATCTTTGTAATTTTTATTTTATTACGTAATAGTATGGCTATAAATTCACAGCCAATGTTATCAACATCGGGCCTATACATTATCTTCTATCTATAACACACGGGCATCGACTTTTCGCAACGGAACGGTTATAAAATATTTTTGCATAGATTTAATTTTTTATATATGAGTACGCAATTCACAGCCGATGTTATTAACATATACTACATATTAACCAAAAATTTTCATAAACAAAAATCGCAAAAAAAAACCACAATCAAAAAAATCCCACAAAATTATTTAAAAACACTCGCAACCCCAACCGACAACCCCACCCGGTTTCGACAGAAGAAAAGCAACGAGGGGCGCTAAATTTGAATGTTATCGGCGTTATTGTGCGGCGTCCGTCGCTTATGGGGTGTCCGAGCCGAACGCAATTACGTGCAACGCCGCTCTCGTATATCCGAACACAGCCTGCCCACTTTGGCGATACCATCTCGACATGATCGTGTAACGAGTGTGTTTTTGGTATGTACGACTATGTGGCGTGGCCGTGTTCTGGACGTGTGACGGTCGGCGGCCGATAAGGCTGTGCCGGTCGAGGTATGGTAATTTGCGGCGGTTGCATCTTTGATGGGAAGATGCTGTTTGGTGCATGGGAATGATGGTGGATGGTGTGATGGACGCATTGGTTCGCTAGAGGAGGTAACGTGTGGTGTATTGATGTAAAATTACCGATTTGTTGACGATAGATGGGTTGGTGGGAAATTATTTGAAATTTTCAATAGGTCATCAGTGTGAAAAGTATGTATTGAATTGTTTTTGATATACACTCAAAGCTCTTTTTGTAACAGGATACGTTCCAGATACTAATGTGGAAAAAAATGAATGTTTACAAAAAAAAAATCCATCAGGTTCCTATAAGGTTCCATCAGTGTATTTGGATGGAAAATTCGTCAAAATATACTTCATAAAAAAAACGAAATGTGTCGAAATTTCGCCATGTGAAAACTAGCTGAATCCGGCAGACTTTGTCCTGCCAGTCTGTATTATAAAAGCTTGATATGATTGACAGGTTGACCCGTAATGGGTTGACCCTGGACGGGTTGACCCTGGACGGGTTGACACTGGACGGGTTGACACTGGATGGGTTGACACTGGATGGGTTGACACTGGATGGGTTGACACTGGATGGGTTGACTCCTGACCGGTTGACCCTTGACGGGTTCACCCCTGATGGGTTGACCCTGACGGGTTGACCCTGGACGGGTTGACTGGGGTTAACGTTGTCCTTCCAGTCTTGATATGATTCTATGAATTGCATAACCATGGCAACTAAATTCAATATCCGACTGATTTCAGTGTCAAAAAATAATTATTCCTTTTTCCTGAAAGGTGTTATTTTGAAACCATAAAATGAGTTTTGGGTGTATTAAATATGTAGAAATTTTATTTTTAAGAGTAAATAATCTTTTTTTCGGCGAATCGAATATTTGAACTATATTTAAAAGATTTTAGTTTAATTACGTATCGTTTTTTGATTAATATTTCTAAACTGATACATATTAATTTTGGTAAATTGTAATATTTTGTTAATTTATTCGCATGAATATGTATGTTAAAGAGGTAATCGGGATTTAAGTGCGAAAAGTGTTAATCCGCAAGACTAACTCGCGAGTTTTACAACTTAATTAATTAATTTATAATAGTTTAATACCCAATGATTACTTATATTAAAATTTTAAATAAAAATAAATGTTCATTAAATTTCATAAATTAATAAAAAAAAATCTTATATTAATCGTCATTCATAATTCAATTCATATTGATACTACTCACGAAGCGCAACAGTCAGCATTAGCCGATCGAACCTCCGAGACGGGAAATTTTCAACCGGAAAACCTCGGGAAAACCCCAATGGGAAGAGTACTATATGTAAAGTAAATAAGAGCATCCAACACGAGACACCTCACCTTCGACTAGGTGTACTTTAATTAAGATCGAGTAACGTTTATCTGTCGTTCGGAGGCTTTCGATCTCCGTCTGAAGGATTTCGTTCGTAGATTTGCATTCGCGTTTTAATTACATGTGTGAGACGGTTCGGAGATGAAGACGAATTTGGGTGTTTGGTGTAGGTGGTTTAGGAAGAGGGATGGTGAAACTGTTTGTTGTATTTAGTTTTGATTGTTTCGTTGATTGAGGTATTAAGTTTTACGATTTTGATTGAATGTCGTACTACGTAGAAGAAATTTTTTATGTTAGTTAATTTTATCGTGGAAGTGATATAAATAATAAAATTTTCAAGGCATGTTGACGTTTCATATCACGATTAAAAATAATATACAGTTACACATGTATAAAATGTAGATGGTCATACAACATAAATCTTCAGCTGTACGTACAAAATGTATTACACCACATAAACAACACTAAGATACTAATCAACAATAAATCTAAAATTTTAAAAATAGAAAATAATTTATTAATCAACCCGTTCATTATAAATAAAAAATATATACTGCATAAAAGAAAACCCACCATAATGCTAGTTATATACATCTCATTAAAATTGTTTCGAGTCCTGCTTATTACAAAGCTTCATTTCAGTAAATTTAACCTAGTTAGTATTCAACGAAGATTCGAACAATCAACATTATTTCAACACGATTGATATCTATTTCAGGCACTATTGAACAACATAGCCATCTAAAAATATAAAACACATCGACAAAATTGAAAGCGACTCTTTGAAACGGGAGCTCAAACGTCTCGCAATATTAACAATATCCTCTTCGGCTAACAGTCTGTCTCATTTGACTTTCATGCGAGCCAGACTTAACTTATGAGATTGTTACTCGACGGTCGGAAAAGGAGGAACGCTTTTCCCTATTTGCGCTCGGTCGGGTTTTCCGACGAAAAAGACGAATGGCCGGGCGTGGAAGTGCGGTTTAATTTAAATATAATACATTTATACGTATAAAAAAAATCCTCCCCGTATAATATGAAAAACGTACACAAAATTCCGGCCGACGAACGCGATATTTTTCTTTTTTTTTTTTGTATTCATATTTTTTTTCGGGGGTTTTTTCGCGGGCCGCGTCAAATTTCTACGAATATATTAAATATTGTGTAATACGAAGGCTCTCGACACGCTCGAGCCGTGAGGGTAAAAAATGCGAAATTTTATCGCGTCGCATTATTGTACGCGAAGTGTATGAAATTTATTATGCTTTTCCCGACTAAAGTTTTCGGGATATAGAGATTTTACGTTCGATGATTTGTATAATACTAATATACTATAGATTTAAGATTATTTTTTAAATTTGTACTATTATAAAAAATATAATACCTTAGTTTAAATTTAATCATTACATTTATATACAATCGATTTTTTCTTAACAAACGTAATCAAATCACTTTGAATTTTTTTGTCATAGTTTTATTACATGTGAATATTAATACCAATAGTAAAATACATAGAAGAAGCTTAATTTTCGATTCAAAATAATTTTAGAATATTCATTTCGATTCATATCCTAAAATAGATATCCCGTATTAATCTTACATGGTATCATTAATTATGTCTTACAATGAAAATCAATTTAACATCCAATAATTATTTAATAATATAACTCTATTTCTGACTAGTTACAAAATCGATATGTAGGCTCGAGTTATTTTGTACAAAATATTTTTATATAATATGTAACTTAAGAAATATCTGAATGATATAATATATAATTAATCGTATTCATCTTCTTTCAAAACAAAAAATTAACACCATCACCCCGATATCACACCACAAACAAAACCCACATCAACCCATAAAAAAACACATACATTACAACCCAACACAAGCAAAGTCGAAAATTTAACGCCGATCCACGCACGACGCGTAACAATCGTCGTCCGGCGTCCAACTTTCGCGATTCGCTACACGACTTGAATTTTTTATCCCGACACCGGCGGTGTGAGGATCCTGGAGGACGAGGAGGACCTAGCCGGGAGATTTTTAGAGTTCGAAACGTATCGGAAATCCCGTCACAATATATAACTCGGCTTATCTGAGCGCGTGCCGCGATATATACGCAGCCGGCTCACGTCAAAAACTTCGGGGCCGTGGCAATCGATGCGTGTACGCAGATAACTGCCGGATTGAACAATGTCGAGGGACTCGAAAACTTCGTCTATTATGTGTTATGTGTTGTGTTATTGTATGGTGTGTTGTGCCGATCGGTTATGGGGTGGGTTTTCTGTGCGTGCGCGCTTGATTTTGGGAGATTTCTGAGGAGTTTGTGTGTTTATTGAAGTTTTTTTGTGAATCGTTCGGTTTGAGTTTTATTCTGTAATAGAATGGAGTTTTGTTATGAATTGAAATTTTTGTAGGTTGAATTAGTGTTCTTAAGGTATAATTAGGTGAGTTTTGTGCACTGAGTGAGTTGTGCGGTGAGAATTATAAGTGGATTAAAAAAAAATAGTGAGCTTATGTGAAAATATGAAATACGATGTCATCTGCATATTCGAGAATCAAAATATGTATTGCATTTGTCCGTATGTGTATGACGAATATATGAATAAAAATTACAAAACGATTATTTTTATATAACTAAACCGAGGGTAATGAACCTTTTTTCGTTCATGCACCAAAATTTCTAAATATTTTTTACTGAGCATCAAGCGCGTTAAGGAAATTTTAATTGTTAAAAAAAGCTTTAAAAAATTTAATCTATTTTAATAATCTGTTTTGCTCCATATGTTTTGATCAAAATAAACATAACAGTTATTGTTTTATTATTACAATACAAATATTGATATCAATTAACTGACTGTATTTCATTGACGTTTTATATCAAATAAAAAAAAAAACTTTTCTATAATTTAGATATTGTAAAATGTTTTATTGTAAATGATTGTATATCGAATTATATTAATGACTATAATATTATCGCATATTAGTTAAAAAATATTGTAATTTTTAATATCGTATTAAATGTGGAAAATATTGTTAAAATACTATTATTTGAACGACATATTAAATTTTTATATAAACTTTATGGAGGTAATAAACTTTTATAATCATATCATATCGCGACGTGATATTAAATTTATTATGTCATATCGTATAATATGTGTGGACATAACTATAAAACTCACTTGTAAATGCTTTCAAATTTCATACAAGAGGAAACCGCAAATCGCAAAATTCACATACAATACAGCTTTCTACAATAGTCAATGGAAAATTTGATACATATTTAATTTATTCATTATGTGTATTGTGCCTGTTTTCGGAACGTCATTCAATTTCGAATTATCGTCGTCGTTCGAATTTCGCATTCGCAAAAGCGAACATTCATTTAAGATTCCAACGAAGTGAACGAAATTCAACATTACGAATCAATCCAACTTCGACAAACAGAACATTTGCGAGACGCGTAAACAACGCAAATAAGAGAAAATGTACAAAAAAAAGAGAAAATATTTAAATTTGTCCCTTTCCCTTGAACACGACCCGCTTTCGTGTATCCTGATTTCATTACATTTTTATACGCGTACGTACAAAATTTGAATTCTTTCTCGTTTTTTTTTTTCTACAGGAAAAAATATTTATACTATTATCCTGTGGAGTACGAATACGCACAGAATTGTGAACCATATTACTAAAGGGACGGATTTTAATCACATACGCTTTTCAAGGAATCGACCCTCCTTATAGTCCTGGCAAAATTGAAACATGGCATAATGACGCTTGCACCGTATTGTGTGTACGAGACTTTTGTGCCTTTCAATTGTACACGAAACTCTTAGGGATTTCTTTTTTTTTTCACTAAAAAGCCGCAGGAAGAAAATTCGTTTGAGTCCGATAATAAAAACGCAAAGTAATCATTCTTTCTGTTGTGGGGACGAATTTTCGGTTTACACGCACGAAGCCGTTCCGTGGCTTAAGTAACCTTAGAAATGCTTGTTTTCCGGCTCGAATTAGGAAAATTTTCGGTTTGGTGAGTCGTGAAAAATGCGATTTAATTTGTCGACATCGTACCCATCTCCAGCGGATTAATGCTTCGTCGTTTTCGTGTCGTTATATACGAAAAAATAAAATGGAAACGGGGGAACGTGCGTTTGCGATAGAGTGACGCACGAATGCATCGCATAAACGGTTCGTGAAATAAAAGGGAAATAAATGCTTAACGCATTATTCACAATTGATAACGTGCAACGTATTATGTTGTGAAAAAGGTTCAGTGTAGGGACATCATATTTCAGAATGTTAAAGGAGAAAGACAAGGGACCGGCAACGTACGTTGTCATCTAATTTTCGACTTTTTTCATACGAATCCAAATAATACAGATTTTTTATCCTAAATTAATTGTTTTCCATTTCAAATTGAATATTTTCCATTTCAGATCAAATGTTTTCCATTTGAAATTAAATATTTTTACCAGAAGTGCATGAGCTGGTTGAACGTACAAATAATTCTTTAATTCACAACTTCATACTCACTACTGATGATTCCCATTGATGAAATATTTTCTAAGTTTAAATGATTTCTCAGGAATTTTCAGGCAGATACATCGATCGAATTAAATTTGGTGGAGATCATACAAGAGACTGTCTTCACTGTTACATTGACAAATTGCCTGCAACAGCTACTAAACAAGCGTTATAAATTGTTATATTTTTGAAGCGTTATGTATTCGTTTAATTTTCTCTTATTCCTGTTTTATCAGATTTTCAGTCATTATCTTTTAAAACACTGATTTCATGTAAATACGAAGATAATGAAGTTTTATTTAAAAATTATAGTAATTTGAAATGGAAAGTTCGAAGTGGAAAATATTTAACTTGAGTTGAAAAATTCGTATATACAACATGGTTCGATTTTTTACATTTTTCTTAAATTACTTAATCATATCATATATAAATATCAAATAAATTATTTTATATGTATAATGAAAGACGATAATTTCCGTCTGGATTCAAAATCGCTCAATAAAATTCCTTCACCCTCGCATGCGTTAATCGTTTCGCATCATTACAGAACCACTCGTCTGGTACCCAAAAGGGTTCCCGGCACGGAACGAGAGTTCCGTTCGCCATCCAAATGAATATTCAGAGCACATACACAAGAAGACTAAGCAGTTAACACCCAAGTTGTGCAGCGTGCGCGAGTTTGAGTAACAAACTGTCGGAAAAGCGTTAAGTTATTCGTGCGCCTAGGCGCTGCAATGAGCGTTGCCAACTCTACCAAACTGCGCCAAGAGGGCCTCAAACCCCTAAGCAGGCCACCCCGTGGCTTCTGGAAGGCCCAAACCACCCCTTGGCTGGAAACCACTCGACGGCCCCTACAAGAACGGTCTTCCTTGTGTATTATGCGAGCTGTCGTGTTTCGGACGAGTGGTCTCTTTGCTTTTGCGATGATTCCAAGTTGCGCGTCGGATTTTCTTCGAGTGCTGGTTTATTATTATTATTTTTTTTTTGATGATATTGCAAATTTTTATGATTAAAGTTTGTTTAGTATTTATAGATCATAAATTTGATGGATTATAAGTGCTATTATAAATATTTTTTATATCAATTTTGTATTAAATTGAAATTTTGTCGTAATGCATACTTTTTTATATTGAAACTCATAAATCAAAGGTCTTATTTTATAAATTCAAAAATATTTTATTACTATGATATAATTTAGACTACATTGCGTTTTAACATACAGCCGATTCATGACTTTTATATTTTTCCTCAGAACCAAAAAAAATAACACAGCCAGCAAGATCAGCGCGTGAGATAACAACGTTTTCAGACACACACAAATAAAAATCTTACACATACAAACATAATATATATATATATATGTATGCG
>JAOXNN020000088.1:4997917-5037200 GCA_028571205.2 Hydropsyche betteni | reverse complement strand
TATACATATACATATATATATTCACTCGCGTTTCTCGTTAAGCACTCAAGAGGGCGGATTACTTTTTCGCATACAACTTTTCAATTTTCCCGGACGACCGCGACTCGAACGTTTATCGTCCGCCATAAACGTTTCAATTTAATCGAACGATTTTTCCCGACGACCCAAAAGACGACACTTTCCCTTTTCGCCAACAGGACGCAGAGGGGAGAAAAGCCGAAAGAATCCACTCGATTTTCAGCCGGGGCGGCATTTTCAGCGGGTTGATTAATTAACGCCGACTTCATAATGAGTCGCATTCTTGCGGTTATGTACCGCACACTTTCGGGACCCCTCGTCGAAGTTTTCCTCGTGTCCTTATATAAAATTTGCGGTTTTAGGTCCCCAGTTTGGTGGATTCTTGTTTGATTGTTTTACGGAATTTCGATTTTTTATACTTGGCGATCTTTCGAACAGTCGATCATAATAGATTTTCCGTTAATATTCTTTTATTTGAATTTGTTCATTATTATTGCATCAGAATTTTTTTTTCAGTTTACCGCTACTGTATAAATCGGTATTTTAGCGTATTTGAGTAGTGATCAATAGCCAAAATGTTGGTAGTGTTTGACGGTTAGCGTGTCACGGTCGTATTTAAACGATGTTGTTATAATTTTTTTTTCAGGTGAAGTGTTTGCGTGAATCGATGAAACTGATTTATTCACTCGTTCGTGTATTCGTTGCGTAACGGTGCGTCGGAAAATCTATTGTAGTTTTAATTGTTTATTTTGATTCATGCTGCATAATTATATTTTTAATGTATGAACGTTCTCATTTTTATTTTTAGCGAAGCATAAAATACATATTTAATGACACACTGTTAAAATTTAAACAAATTGTATTTTATTCGTACCAATATTTCAAACTTAATTTCAGTATTTACGTCACCGAAAACACGGCAAAAGATTTCATAATTTTTCTTTTCATTTAAACTTACAAAATATAAATCACACCATTAAAAGCCATATAGTGAAACGGTCATCGTTCCCAGTTTTTCTCGGCGAAAATTTCCTACCCACGCCAGCGCACACCCATCGCGAAAGCTCAAACAAGAGCAAGTGTTAGTGCGACGAAGAAAGTCTTCTTCCCGTATCTAGTTTTGATGTCATTTGTCATAGTCCCTCCTCGGGGGGTTGAGGTCGAACCCTGCCAGCAATAAATCTCGAAATAATCCTTCTGATTCGTTCCGCGGAGTCGTCCTCATTGTGCGCCAGTGTATAAGGACGTTCTCCCTTCGCTTGCAAGGAGCCCTGCACCACAAAGGATTTATTCGTTTATTCGCGCGCGTTATTGTTGTAGGTTCTGCCGCTTTCCTTCGTCGAAACGACTAGATTATATTTCGCCGTTGTCGTCGGCCAAATTAACAGCGGAATTTATGTAGATCGTTCGCTCCGCGCGATTGATAAATAACCGTCGTAGTCGTTTTCCGCTTCACATTGTATAATATATTACATTATATATTTTGTAACTAGATACTATTTGAATTAAAATTTATTGAAAAAAATTTAATTGAAATTTTTTGAATTTAATCACATCCATTCGACGGAACTTCTATCTAAATATACTTCAAAAAAATGTATAATGTGGAAAATTTTCACAATATGTATTTTTTTGTGGAGAAGGTTTTTGTATCATCAAAACTATTTTACAACTCGATTCGACGCTATTTTAAGATGAAAAGAAAATTTCCGTACAAACGCGAGTTGCATACTTCACATTATAAAACCTAACTTTTAGAGATTAATATAGATTAATCATGGATTGCATTCGTCGTCACTAACATAGCCATAATCAATTTATATTGTTTAAATATGATTCACGAACCGACGAGTATCAAATTAACTACAATCAGCATTTCTATACAACATAATAATAAACGTGTCATACAAGATAACACAGCAAACACGATACATGTGCAAACTGCATCGTTTCTACGAATTATAATTAACTTATTTCCCAGACGTTTGCTATAACAGCGATTCGTGTTATAACCACGAAACCGACAAATTCTTTCAATTGTAATTTAATTATTTGTTCGACCAGACGGCATGCGCATAACTGCACCATCACCAACCTCATTCACACGATCCTTTGCCTAAAAATAATATAAATGCCGAAATGGCAGAGGTGTCGAGCAGTCTTCACTCGTTTTTAAACGGTAAACGTCCTCGTGAATCATAACTTACAATAAAATCTTCTACACTAACTTCAAAAGTTTAATTTGGGATAAACTCCCTAACCCTATTCCTAAACCGGGAATACATTTCGCGACATGGCCGCGTATTGGTTGTGACAACAATTACAATAATTAATATTAAATTGATTATTGAAAATACTACTAAAACTCAATTTATTCATTTACAAGCTGTTATAATACAGATTGACAGAACAACGTCTACCGGGTTCAGCTGTAATGGTTGTCGTATTACCTATTTACCTATTTTTATATCGTGTTAAAGTTCCAAAAAATGGTGTAAAAAAATAGTTTTTTTTCTATGAACAGTGTTATTCCGGAATCGTGTAAAAAGAGTTTTGAGTGTACTTTGTCACAAGAAAATTCCGAAGTAGCAAAGGTACTTTATATTTTCTTCACCTCATATATCTATTTATATAAAAAAAAACGAGATTTCACAAAAACGACACTCAAAACGAACGCACCAAATCGAAAACAAACTTCGAATCAACCCCCGCGCACACAATGCAATCCAACAAACTCGCAAACACAGTCCTCTCCTCGGACCGCCGAATTTTTCCGCCTCGACCACGTCCCGGCGACCGGAATACGAAAGCGACCTTATCCCGGAACATTCCCGGAACCAGCAAGAGTCCCACGATCGGCAAAACGAAGACACGGCCAGCGAAAAGGAGCAAAATCGCGACCCGGAAGCGGAACGCCCTCACGCGCGCCTCTGGCCTCCAGAGCCGTTGTTTGCTCTAACGAGAGGCGCTTAGGCGGGGCGTCACGTGCCGCCCCTTCGTCGAGATTTCAATTCTGTTGAAATTTCTAAGGCCGATTTCGGAATGAAATAAAATAAAATAAGTCGAGGGTGTGTGTGTGTGTGTTTGTGCGGGTGTCGGGGCTGAGGCTCTTCTCGGTACGTGTCTCGGTTGTCGTTCTGGGAGCGGTTACGTGCCGTGCGGTCGTCGTAAAATTTGCATTTTTTTAAATTGTTTATTTTTTTCGTTATGTTTTCTTGGAATTGAATGATTTTTTCAGGTCTTGGTGTAATTTTGTTTTGAAAATTTTAATGTTGCAAACGGTAATTTCATTCATTCCGTGTTCGAAATTTTGTGAAAACTTACCGCATTATTTTTTTTTTTATTTCATAATGAATACACAGCCGCGTGTTATTTTTTGAAAACTTTCAACTCAAACCAGCAATGACCAAACTAAGGCCCGCAGGACATGTGTTGTACAATTGAAGGTTTTGATTGGCCTTTTCGAGGAATTATTTTAAATATAATAAAATATCTTAATTCTAAGCTGTTTATTTTATTTATTTTTAACATGAAAACTATCATTTGATTATTAAAAATAAGTGTTACAATATTTGGCCCACCAAGCAAATTCAATTGGCCATCCCTCTAAAACCATTCTTCAAAAAATTCAAATGATTGGCGTCATTTTGCAAGTTATTTTCCATTGACTCTGTAATTCTTATTTAACACCGATTGATTTAAATAGAGTTTATCATCTACAGAATTCGTTCTTTCCTTATCGAGTAAACATATTTATTTTTTACATACAAATTGAATCATTCAAATGAACATGATTTTAAGCAGATCTATTTTGAATAGTATACAAAAAAATCGTAACATGTGAATTTTTTCGAGATTCAATTGAGTCCCAACTAATTGCCCTGCTATGGCAGTAATAATCCCGGGACTTAAGTGCAGGCACTTAATAATCAGGGCTGTCACAATAACAGTTCCCTTGAATTATTCCTATGTCCCGCCCATTCGACAATACACTCCTGGGCGGGAAACCAAAAGGGGAAGTTAGGGGAAATGCGACGGAGGAATACTTCATAAAGCACTGAAATATAAAAAAAATATATATAAATGAAATTGAATTGTTTCGTTGCGGCGAAATTGGTATAAGTGCTTTATTTATGGCATAATTGGATTATTCTCTCCGACGATGCGAAATTTTAATGGGCGAACGCACCCCACACCGGAATTATTGCTCGTAACCAAGAGTGACTGCTTGTGCTAATTCGCAATATAATATAAACATGTGTTATAAATTGATAATTTTCGAATTTGTGCATAGTTCAGGTGTTATTTTTGAATCAGAAAATATAACGTTTTCATACTGAAAATTTTGGATAACTTTTATATTATTATATATTGCTGTAATAAAAACTCGAGTAATCTTGTATTTACAAATGTGCTTGTTAACCTTTAATTTTTGCACTAATTCACAGAAATCAGCTTACTTGAAAACACTCCGTGTAAACTAAAATTTAATTTCGCCCAGCATTATTTATTTGTTTACAGAGTTTAAATCGTGCTTTTCAAATTATTTTTGATGAATATAGTGAATACAACGAAATAAATGCCTTTGCACACATATTCTACACTCAGCCTGGAAAATCTCGTGAAATAGGACATTTAATGAATTAATTCTCAGTTTAATTTTATAATAATTGTAAATTATCATCTAATGAAACTAAATTGAACTTTGAAGTTTGTTCGTAGAAACATACCAAAATGAAAATAAAGTACATGAAAATAGAAAAATCTTTAAAATTTAACATTTTAAAAGTATATTTTTTCAGTTAATCCCGACCGGAGAACTGAATAGATTTTTTACAAAATTAAATAAGAATACGGCCGATCCATAGAATTGTCACTGAAAAAGGCAACGCATTTTTTCAGATTTATATATACAACACAAAACGTATATAATATTAATTTACTTGGATTTCACCTTCTGGAGCCATGAAGAAAACATAGAAAGCTAATTAAGAGTAGTGGCCCCGCAGGGATTTGAGCGCGGTTGCACCGCTTATGAAAATTCCAATTACGCTTAAACGTCACTGAAATCGCACTTCTCTTGAGATGCATTCTATTGCCTGTTTCCATTTACAGAAATAGAAATTTAATTTCGTTATTTAATTAAATTTTGAGATTGTTCGCCTCATATTTTAATTAATCGCGGCGGCGAGTGCGCTTCGAACTTATCGATGAACTTTGAGGGGAATCGTCTTATGCAGCTTGAATGAATGAATATTAAATTTGTTTGCGTTTGTAATTAGCTTGCTATTAATTTCTTTTAAAAGATCATGAATTCAGTTTTTTTATAATATAATTAAGGTTAAGGTATCTTTTCTTGGAAATGTAAAATTTTGGAAGATCAATACTTAAATTGTTGTATTTCAAAACATTCTTTCATACTAAATTTTTAAGTATTATAAAGCACGTTCTCTACTATTCAAATAGAAGTATAAATTCAACAAAAGTATCACAGACATAAGCGATGGGTAATTGACCAACAAGGTAAAAACTCGTGTCGCGTTTCCCCAACGAAACAAATTTTAAATCGCATTTATCTCGCCGGGCTCCGACGCGCGCGACAAATCTACCCCCACGTGTACACACATTTTTTAAACACACATACGTACATGGTGGAAAAAGGTGCAATGGAGACACTCTGAAAAAATCCCTCACTTTTCATAACCCCCATGGGTGTAACCGTACGACGCGGACCCTCAACTTCGGGTCCATGAACGCGCGAATCGCGATACGAAGGGCTCGCCATGTCATTAACTTTATATTATATATTATATACAGTATCGCATTATTTTATTTTATTTTTATGTATTTAGAAGCTTTTGATTTTTATTTTTTCAGTTAAAACCGTTGGACAGATGTTAATATTAAATATTTTTATGGTGATGAATCAAAATGGTCGAAGTGGTATCGATTCAAATCAATACATGGTATTACTTTTATATATTTTATAATATCTATCAAGTGAGGATGTATTTTTATATGATTTAATATTTAGATGGTACTAATAATTATTAAAAGTATGAATATCTTATTCTTTATTTTATTTTTTTGTTATTTCATCGTTTCTTTTGAGGAAGTAGCAAGAAGCCATCTAAGGACGATAATTTCCCTAGACAGTCATTTCAACCAATAAGCTAAAAATAACCACTACTTTCAGTAACGAACAATAAGATTTATTGAGTATAATAAGAATTTTTGATATTATGGAATTTTTACTATTATATTGTAAATACATATTGAATTTGTGAATTATAAACCATACAAAAACCACTTAAAATAATTCTAAAAATCTAAAAACACAGTTGAAATAATAAATTAAAAAAAAAACCATTGAAGATCCCAAAAAATAAAATTAAAACGAATCCGACCCATAATTTCCCGATTCTCACGCGTCCGCGAAAGTGAAGTTGAGCACCTGCTCCCATAACGGTGTGAGGTCCACGGCCGGGGGAGGGATTGAAACTTTTTGCCGTCGTCCTTAATACCGTAGGACTTATGAACAGGACCAGACTGTCTATTTGTTTTCAGCCCGGCTAACATTAATATCAGGCGACGGTCGGTCTGAAGGGTGAGGCGCGGTGACAAATTTTCAGCATGTATCATCTTCGCGAGAACTTGCAGCGAATATGACGTTTGCACGTTGTTTAATACGTTCACCTTTGTGCTGGGATGAGTTTGTTGTTTGAATATAATTTTAGTATATGAGAATATGATATGTATCGATTTTGTTTCAGACATTTTTCGTTTTGAAGAAATTGTGTCGATGAAAATTCGTTGATCAGAAAGTGAATTCTGAGTAAAGTAAAAATTCGAATTAAATTTATGAGTTAATGTTATTTAAGTATGAATAAACTAGATCATCGATCTCAGTTAATTAATTGGCGAAATACTCCAATAAAATGCACGTAAATAAAAATACACAATCGCACTTCAAAAGTGCAGCCTCGGCGGACTTTATTCTACCGTTATTAGCATCGAGTGTAATATTGCATCGGAATTTATTCAAAAATTTTAATATCCCACGAGGTTATGCATGGGAAGAGCACAAGGATCCCACCGAGCAACATCGAGCTTTCCTAAGGGGAAAGGGGGGAGACGAGCCACACTCTAACAACTGGCAAAACATGACGGTGTTATCCCACCGGATTCTTTTCCTCTTCCTCGGCAGCCTTTTTGTGTGTGTATCTGTGTGTGTGTGTGTACTTCCACCCTTTGTTTGTGCTCGTTAAGCAAATACTTCTTGCGCTGCGCGGAAAAGATGTACAGTGGTTGTACGTATGGTATTTTTACATATCTTCCGCTGTTCTGGGACTTGCACGGAAGCGTGTCCGTGAGGACTTCTTTGATTTGATTACGGTTTTATGTGTGCTTTTTTGTGTTGGGGAGATATGGTGTTCCGATGTTGGGGATAAAGATATACGGTATTGTGATTTATATGGTGTAAGTTGTGTCTTCATTTTTCAAAAGATCGTAAACTTTTTTCAGACAAAAATAATAATGAAATGGAACAATATTTATTATTTTAATTAATAAATCTTGAATGTTTCGCATCAGATAATTATGGCTATTATTTAACATCTATCTGTGTATATTATAGAAAAAATTGAGATGTAATACAAAAGTATTATTTATTACAAACTCTCAAGTTTTATCACATATTTTATTGAAGTTGTTATAAATGTCGTTCTAAGCGATAGCCTATATTGCTTGATTTATATGAATGTCGATTCGAGAATAAAATTTCAAACTCGTCTACTAACAAACACAAGGACGTTGTTACGAGTTTTAAAATTTTATTAAACGTAAAAGTGCGATAAAAATTGCCATCAATTTTATAGTGAGCTTTAGTGAAATGGATTACGCCAACTTTGATTCGTATATATATATATTTTTTATGAGACGTATTATAAAACGCTTAAAGCTTTACGTGGGCAACTTCACTTCACCGAACGTATGCCTACAAACGCAAAGCGAGACGACCTATTATCGAAACACGCATAATACATTTTTCAGAGGTTCCAAATATTTCCATAATCAATTTTCCCATTTTACACAGCGCACATCAATAAAAAAAAAACACTCATTATCCAACATACATTACATAACACACAAAAGCGCTTATACACACGAACCGAAAGAACGTTCCGGCGGCGCAAAATCATTAAGCCCTTATTTCCAATCAATTTGCAATCGCGGCACGGAGATGAAGAATCTCGGTAATTCTATCCGATCGGTTTTATTTTATTACGACCTCTCCGCCGTCGCGAACGTTTCTCCGTATATTGATTTTTCAATTTGAGAAATCGGCAAAGTGGGAACCGGCGAATGGCCGGGGGTTGAGAGGCTTGCCGGCAATTCGGAAAAGGGTGGGACGTTTCGACGATTTGTTACTTATGATAATTTCGTCGTTTAATGTCCCTTCGTGGCTGTCTCTCGTGTGTTATATGAGACGTGACGGGATCTCGGCTCGGAATATCTTGTGTGAAATATTATATGTGTGATGTACGCGTTTACGATGTAACTTCATGTTTATTGGAGTGATATGGATGTTTTGGTTGGTTTGCGAATTAAAATTTTTTGTGGGTTGTGGGAATTATTTTTGATTCGTTGGATGTGTTGCAAATGATAATTGCTGTCGGTAAATGATGTCATAAATTATTTGAATGAAATGATTGAATTAAAATCTAGTTTCTGTAGATGGATGTAATTAATGAAACTATTCTTAAATACATTTTTGAGTAGCGCATAAATGGTGTTGTAATTTTTCTACACAGAAAAAACTCCTTTTTCTTAGTCCTTTTACTTATTTTAAGGACACTTATAAACATCGTGGCAAAAAATTCCCGAGAGAATAATTTCAACAAGTAACTTAAAGTAACCACTTTATTAACTTTAGTAATTTATCTATATTTAAAAATTTTCGTATCCATAATAGTTTTTTAGTTCAAAAGTTATTTAATTAATTCGAACGATCAATTAATATGGAAATATTTTCAAAACACAAATTGATACGCAATATTTTACTACAACATCTATTATCACTTAAGATCTTATACCAAAAATCAAATACTCATATTTAAGATATTAAAATAAGTCATTTACATACACAATATGTAAAATCTTATTTATATACTTATAAATATAGCATATATTATTTGATGTATGCGCGTGTGAATTATGGAGTATTTGGCGTTCGTACGCACGCATATTGATTTTGTGGAATCTAGGCGCGTTGCCGGCTCGGCCGATTACTATTCAGATCAAACATTTGCATGATTTGTTCGAACCGTAGTTTTTTGGCAACTTTGACAAGTTGCGAAGATTTTAGAAAGTCTTTAACGCGAAAAGAATACCAACGAGCGCCGGCTATAGAATTTCGACGAACAAACGACCGAAAAGATATCGAATATAGCCGCGCCGCTTTT
Organism: Hydropsyche betteni; assembly: GCA_028571205.2. Lineage (NCBI taxonomy): Eukaryota > Metazoa > Arthropoda > Insecta > Trichoptera > Hydropsychidae > Hydropsyche > Hydropsyche betteni. Next base: position 5,027,718 of record JAOXNN020000088.1, on the reverse strand, counting down.
GGTGCCGGGAAAGCTTTCTTTCTAGCTCATTTTCCATTTTGACGCTTTTTTTCAACACATTTTTCATTTTATTCTGGAAAATTTTGCGTACTAATATATTTAGTTATGCATATTTTTAGCATGTACATATATGAAAATATCACATGATTTCAATATCATCAAAATGCAATATAAAAAAATTCTTAATATCAATTGGTCAATCTATGGACACAATTATCATCGTATCGAAAAATTAAATACAGTAACCCACGCATTATTCACCACTGCAAAACTAGCATAAATACATAACCTGATTTGTTAACCTGCGTCTCGTCGAAAATAAAGGTCTTTCCACCCTAGTAGGTGGGGTGGTGGAGGTCCGGTCCGCGTATAATAAGATCGGTTTACGACCGTGATTGGATTACGTCGTTATCGAGTATTTTCGGGACGGCCTTAATACTAGGTCCTGGGACTCCTGGGGAGCCTGGACATCCCTATTTCCTTTTTTCAATGTGTCCACCCCCTAATCTGATCAATATAGAGCGCTCGTGCTCGCTCGTGTATGCCCGCATGGTCTAAATGTCCTTATATGTGTTTTTATTATATTAAATATATGTTTATTTTGTTATGTGTATTTTTTTATCTTGTATTTGTTGTATTTGTATGGGGTTTTAGGTTGGATTTATAGGAATGGCCCTTATTTTGAAAAAAGTTGCGGAAGAGTTAAAGTGAAGTTGGTATAATATTATTATATAAGAATATTGTTATTGATACATTTGTTTCAGCTTTGAGTTTCATTGGATCAACTAAATTATTTATAAATAACATATGGCAAAATTACTGAATTTTTTTTTTATAAAAGGTATTCGTGTATGAAAGCAAAATATTATATGTATATTAACTTTTTTACAGATCACATAAGGTGGTATGATTAATAAGAAAAAAGTAAATGAAGATATAAAATATTCGAAAAATCAAAAATTAAGGGTCGCTTTGATAAAAATATTGTTGTTTGAATATGTGTTTGTGCTGAAAGTTACTTCAGAAAGTGGTCGTATTCCGGGTGAAATTGATTTCGTACGAATCGTCTAGGAAAAAAAAACATCATAAGGAGATATTACAGTTAGATATATCCTTTTCGATACATCTGTAATTGGATTATTTATGATTTTTTTATTATTTATTTTCAGCGTTCGAATATTGGATTTATGACTTTTTGTACGTCGACATAATAAATCTGCCCAATCTATTATGTTTCGGTTTCGCTTTTATCGTCGTTTTGAAATTGTTTCGAATTCGTTCGTATAATATATTTTTGCAGCTTTCAGATGGTTTTTATTGAGTTATTAATTAATTCATTTCGTTCGATTTTTATATCGAGATAAAAAATATACGAATATAATTTTCTCATTTCAATGAAACTATTATTAATTAATTTCTAGAATATTATAATTGTCATTTCATCAATAAAAGTAATAAATATCAAGTACTAAAGTGTTTTCTTTTAATATGGCAAAAATGTAATTTTATTAAGTTCAATAATCTCATATCTAAAATTAAAAAAATATTATTTAAAATAGAGACAAAAATAAGATTAATTCAAACAGCAGAAAAAGTTAAATAAACGACGCCGAAATCGGACGTTGAAATTCATAGAGCACCGAAAGCTTTCCGCGTACGCACTCACACGTCCAGATTATACGCGGAGCGGCGCAAAAAAATAGCAAATAAAAAAAACCCACACCGAAACGAACACAAAAAACAGCATCAAAAAAGGGGATAACCGAGCTTATTTTATTTAGGGACTCGCTGGCATAAGCACTGCGTCCAAACATACGTCTTCAGGCAAAAAAGCGCTCGGACTGCGAACCGTCGGTCTAGAAAGCACATCGTCTGGACGCCGTGTACAATATCGCCTTTATAAATATATACATATGTATGCATTCGTGTGTGTCGGTACGAAAACGGTTCCTCGGGAGCGGACGTTTACAAATGATCCTTTTTCCTGTCCGGGATAGAGGAGCGGGCGCCCCGGGGCGGCTCACACTTAAAATAGATTTTAACAATTTATTTGCGAGCCGCACAATGAGCGTTTGACGCTTGCAAGAGGCTTTCCTATCTCGATTTGTCTATTAGTGTCGCTTTTGTGTGAACAGAAGTGGTAAAGGTCGTTTTGAGTGCAATGGCTGTCGTGCGAGCAAAAGCGCACTGGAAATCTATGGTAAATGATTCAACGCTATAATTCAATTTAACACACCTCAATCAACAGTCGAGTGAAAATAAAAGGCAAAAAGAGAGTAATCAAAACGATCAGAAAAAAATGTTTAAATCATTAATTGATTAAATTATTTGAAAATATAATTCATAATATATGAATTAGTTATGACAGTGGTGTGAGGGTTTTCTTGTGATGGTTTTTGTTGCAACATCATGCTGCAGTGTAAAGTAATTACGTTTCCCCTTACGTGTTCTATTAATAGGGGTTTATGTGATATGATCGTGAGTTTTGTATGATTATTTAATGTCTTAATTTATCTGTTTGCACGATTATTGTATGGTCGTTGATTGAAGGGTGATAATTTTAATTTTGATTCACTAGGGTGTTTTTTATGACATATTACATTATCAAATAAGAAATTTTAAAATTTCACAACGACACATATTGATTGCGGACGAACAACGACCATAAAATCGTTTACAGCCGAATCAATAATTTCGATACGAGAGTTGTAAAAATTTATTTACTATATTTTTGGAGGTTGAAAGATGTATATATTATAATTTAATGACCTCTTTTCGAACGCGTCGCTTTTATTGCGATATTTACACAACAAACGATCCAAGCACAAAACCCATATTGGCCCTAACGCTCAATACGCTCGTTTTGTATGTAAAATGCATGAAAATTATTGTATTCGTATGAAGGCCGCCAGATAAACAGATGTTTATCGAAACGACAACGCTTAACCCCATTATAATGACCGATGATAATCGATTTCAGACTTCGGATTATAATCCGATCCGAAGACAACAAACACGTAGTTTGCCCCGCGTAGAAACTAGGTCACATTGAAAATGTTGTCAATGTACACAAGGAAATTGTATGCAGACTTCATGGTCTATCAATTATGTTTTAAAATTTTAAAAACATAATCGTGTTATATATTTTTGTCGAGGAAATGTTTTTTTAAGGATATTCGTATTTAGTTGTATACACGATATTACACATAAGCCTGTGAGTTTCATGCTCTAGGATTATTTGCATTTTTCGACGGTAGTAAAATATCACAAGGAATGAAAAAGGTCCCCCGGCTTTTCTTCGGCCAAAGCTTTCTAGTCCCTTTCACGTCCCGTTCGCCGTTTCCTATTAGTTGTCCAGCCCCACAGTGGCCATATTAAATCGTATCCCATTTATTCCATATGAAAGGTATGTGTGTGTATGATTTATACACGAAAATATATACGTTTCATACGATTGAAATATGCTCTTATTTGTCACTCGCAATTCTACGTTGAAATATTCAATTTTTCTCGCTTTTTTATAAGCACTTTGATAAAGAATGATTGTGCTCGTTTTTTCAGTATTTAATTTTAATTTATATCTTTTCATTAATTGATATTAGTTTTTATTCATTAATAATACTTATATTATAAAATACAATAAAACAAATGTATAATATACATCCTTATGCACTTTCAACGTCAACTCAATACTTAAATTAATTACAACTGAAACTCTCAACACGACCCAAAACCGAACTAAACAGGGAAATGCAACGAGGTTCTTACTTCCTCACATCGTACAAGAAATGACTCGAGACGGTGCCATCTAAATCATGAGACTTTGCGGTTTTCGGATTGATTACCTCCCAAAGTCCTCAGGGTCTGAAAGCTGCACGATCCGGGCATAAATCAACGGCCAAATCGCTACCAACACATTCTGTATTAGGTTGTACGTGTGGGAAATTTGATTTCGCATAAATCGGCGGAAATTTTCGGCACGGAACCAAACCAGCAATAGTTGGCAACTTTGTTTCGCCAACTGTTTGCGAAACGTCCGATTTTAACGACAAATATATTCCCGGGTACGTGACGTTCTGTTTCCCCAAGGATGGTTTCGTTTTGTTTCGATTGTGTTTTGGTTTTGGTTTGAAATTGGATCGAATAGATAAAAATTTAGTATGCGAATATTATATATGTATGAAACATTCCGTTTTTAATTGTTTTGAAACAGTACGGAAAACAATGTATTATATGGTATGAATTTATACTTGAGAGTGTTCATGAATTATTCAGATTTAATATTCAACTTGTTCTAGTGTATTTATGCAGGTTACAAAGTTTTCGATAGTTTTCGTAAATCACTTTGTGTAGTCAAGTGGTGTATTCGAAAAAGCTGCACTCGAGCACTGTCGCCAGAGTCGGATTACAGAAACACAAATGCATAAAATATTTAGACGGAATCGGTTTGTTGTTATATATTACCAATAAACCTGAATTATACGAATAGAGTAGTTTAAATTGAGATGTTGAAACAAACAAACGATTGAATTTCTCGTAAAACGTTTCATAACCCATTTTGCAAAATAACATACATGTATTATATTATAGTTAAAATTCAGCTGGCAAACAGCGCGCTTGTAATTAAATACTTTCGAATGTTTCTTCCAGGATATTTTATGATTTATTAAGAGCAATTTCTATCGACGGCAATAATATATATCTTAAAACGGAGATTTAGAAGCTTAAGAGATTACGTTTAGACTTGAACGATATGTCCCAAGAGTGTCGTGAAAACGCGTGAAATACCGGCGCCGGGTAATTTGTATGGAAAAATAGGATATATTGTATTTTCCTTTTGAACAGATTACCCGGCCAATGACGACGTAAGTGTACGTAATAAAATATCTTAATTGCAAAAATAAATCAATAGGACACTTTATACATTGAACACTTCTTCATTGAAAATTTTCCCCGTTTCAAAGGACAACGCTTTCCGAGAGATATCCCGAATTTTCTGACACTATAAATCGAGTTACGTTTTGATATCGGATGAAAAGTGGGACGATATTATATCAACACGCCACATTAACCGCTGAAACTCGTTTTTATCGATATCCTACTAGCGTCCGTATATTGAGTGAAAAATTATTTTGGACGAGCGTTTAAGTGCAGTCACTTTTTCAACCCCCATTTATCTATTTAACTAATGAATGTGGGGTTGCGTCCAATAAAGCGATACGCATCGGTATAATTTTGATCAATTTTCGAATAACTCGATTCTATTAAACGGAATATTTAATTATAATATTCGTTGTAATGCGATATGAATATATGTATGGCTCTATTTGTTATGTATAGGTTTCTGTTTTGATAGGTATTTGGGTTAAACCGATTTTAGATACGATAATTTGAAATGATTTGAAACTTTTAAATAAGTTTGATAAACAAAAGTATTTTATAATGAAGTAATCTGAATATATTAAAATGAAATAACACGAATTATCCTTTAACACATGAGTGACTGAAATACGGTAATTGAGTCATTTCTGATTCCAATCGATTTTTATGATAAATATTTTAATGGTTTCAGCAACGTTTATAGGTACGTAAACAAAAAAATAGTCTTTAGAATTATTTAAAATTGTTTGATATTAACTCAAATTTTTATCCAAAAAAGTTATGGAGATAACTCACATGAATATTTCTAATCCAACTAATATAGAAAAGATAAAAAATCACAGAGTCTATGAAAAAGAATTGTCGATCGAGAACCAGTACTGAACAACGTTTTCACACATGATTGCTTTCAAAGTCCCTTTTCAATGTACCATTGTGTCCTTCCAGAGGACCTGATAGCACTGGAAAGGTACCACCTCTTCTAGACCGTTGGAAAACCCTCTGGCTACAAAGCAGTCAGCCTGATGCACTCTGCAAGATTAAAAAAGAATAGAACTGAAATGCACCGACGATACGAGTATTCATAAAATTGGAGGTACACCGCAGATGTGGTCCAATACGAGATGGACTTAAAAACCTTTGCCATGATAGAAGTTGGAAATCAAAAGTTTAAGTGGGGCTTTTGTCTGTGTTAACTTTGTGGTGGTTCTTATCGAATTTTCTATTGTAGTTTGTGGCCAATTCGTTTTTAGTAGTGTTTTGATGAAAATCTTATTTTGAGCAGAAAATTTTCGAACAGATTTTTTAATTTTCATAAAAAAGGATAATTATTTGATTTTGCTAATTCATATAAAATCATATTATAGTATGGTATAATATAATACATTTAGAAAAAAATGTTTTATTCTTTTATTATAATGTATAACGTAAAATATATAAAAAAAAGTTACACGTGCGGTAACGAGAGTCAACTTTGTTTGATTACGCAGTAATAATATCTAACATGTAAGATCATATTTATAAAATGGTATAATTTAAATATTTTATTAACGATGTTTGCTTAGTGAAACAATTTTATAAAATGTTTTCCGTGCTTTCAATTAAAATGTATTAAATTAACATACATCTCATTTATACAATACACTTTCTAGTCAAAAACATTTTTTATGGATATTACGCAATATGTATTTTATTTTAGTATAAAAATTTGTTGTTTATTTTGTATAAAAAACAAGGTTTTAGAACAAGCACTGTGTAAAAAATACAAAACAACGAATCGTTCGCTGAAACTCGACGTTTCATGTATGAAAAATAATAAAAACGGATGGAACGAAAGGAATACGGCTTTTCAGTCCATTTGTCCGTCAATCAAACTCAACGATCCAAACGAAAAAATAAAATGTCGGCCAACGGTGAAAATATAATATAATACACACGCTCGCATACAAATAATGAGTAAAGGATGGAAAAAAAAGAAGAAAATCCGCCCGTGTAGTAAAAGCTGGAAGCGTATGTACTCCGTTTACGCTTTTTTCTTCGCATTTCAGTCAAATAGAATCAAAATTCACAACTTGTGTTCAAGATTATATACTTATATACAGCCATGAAAAAAATATAAGACACCTGTTCCTTTTGAATTTTTTCGAAACGAATATGTGTTATAAATATTTATAACTCGTCCATCAACAAATATCTTTCCTTATTTTATAGCTCTGTAAGTTAGTGGTGATTTTTTTTGACAAATTATTTTATTGATAATTGGAGATCAACAAATGTTATTTTTCACAACTATTAATATCAATAAAAATAATAATTCGTTATCCCAATAAAATAATATATAATACTTCAGAAAATCTGTATTAGAAAAAAATATGTTATCAGATTAAAAGCGATGTTATGATCTTTAATTATCCAATTTTGATAATTGTAATTTGCAAAATTAAACAATTTAAAATTACTACATTAATATATTACTCTTGTTTATCATTTGAACATTCGCGGAATACAAATGAATTCACATTCGTCAAAGTAATAATTTCCGCGAATCTGCGAGTTTTGATCCTGCGGTGCCTGCTCGGACGCGTGCCTTCCTCCGTACGAATATTTTGATGAAATTCCCTGTTTTGAAATATTGCTGAACGTATTGCGGTAAATAAATATTACGGAAACAATTTTCGCGATGAGAATCAAGGTCGTAAAAGGCGTATAAGGGAGATTTATATGCGAATTCGTGTCGTGCACTAAGAACGGTGAAAAAATACGCCCACGGACCTCGGAAATTTCCGCGAGGGCTAAGGAAAGATGAGAGCGGTCGCATTTCAAATTTATAATTTCGTTTCTCTTATGTGTGTGTGTTGTAGTTTTTTTTTTCGGGGTATAACGAATGCGAAAAATGAGATGGGAACGCGCGGTTGTACACGCGATCTCGTTATTTTATGTGTATGTTATAAAGGGCGAGTTCGGATGTGCGCCGTATTCTAGAGGAATTTTCTTTTGGATTTTATTCGTGAGAGGTCGAAGTGGTGTAAGTCAATGAAAAAATATGTTTTCAGTATACAAATTTACGTTGAAATGTCTCGAGAGAGAACTAGATCATATATTTATTAATTATTTCCTGAATATAAATCATATACATAATATATCTATGTTTATTTTTGAGAATTATTCATTCACTTTATGTTTTTCATCAGTTTTTAATTTGTATAAAATTAAATCTTTTGCGCTTTTAAGCAATCGTAATTAAATTATATACAAATTACTCGTTTTCAACGAATCGGAAGATTTAACAATTTCGGTATCAAAAAAATCGGATTTAATTAGTGAATAATTAAATTGAATCAGGAACAAATTTGTACGCAACAGTTAACAAAAACCTATCTTAAATGCGATTAATTTTATTTCGTTTTTTATCCGAAGAAAATAATCAAAATATATAAATTTAGTATATTTTTTAAAATATTTTCAAGTGAGTACTTTATTGTAAACATAAATGTTATGTAAGACATAAATATTCTTTTGTGTTGTACATTAGAGATTGCGATATTTTGTTATTTATTATCATAAATTAAATTGAAAAAAATTGTTTTCGAAAACGAAACGATTCATCTATTGTTTCGAGAACAATAATCAATATTTTTTTAATTTTCAATTATCTATGTTCAAATTTAAAACAAAACATTTATTCATCACTCAACAAATTCATACACCCTTCGACACACATTTTTCCGAAAAAGATCATCTACACAAAAGAGCGTTTCAAAGGGACCACTTGTGGGTGGCTTGCTACCCCTACGCCCCTCATAAAAGTCATCAACCAAAACCAAAAACAACCGCAACCACAAAATTCCAAACTAAACTCCTCCGCATGCAAAGAGCACTCATGGTTCCTACGACAACGAGAAATCCGATATCCCTTACGCACCATTCTCAACATCAACATAATTCGATTAAGCTCCGGCCTCGAAAGTGGGCGGCGAAGGACGAAGGATCAGAGGAGCGCCCCACAGTTTGAGCGCTGCTGGAACACCTGTTCGTAATCCGCGATGACGTTTACATGAAGACGTGTCACGCGCGAGTTCGTTGTCGCTTTCCTAATCTTCGTATGTGTATCATTTGTGTTGTGTTATGTATTGTTGGGTCTTTGCGATAATTATGTGCGATTCTGCTATCTGGAGGCTGTTGAAATCTGTTTTTGGTTCGACAGTGTTTGAGGTTTTATGAAAATTTGGATTTATTTAATGTTGAATTTTCGTTGATTATTTTTTTTCGTATTTGTTCATTTCAAAGTGAATTCAAAATATGTTGAATAATTAATTTTCTATGAAGTATACATAGTGTGAGTTATAATAATACAGAAAATATGACTTACCGTCTAAATCGAATATGGGCAAAAGGTGACCCGCGGGCTGATTTTATCCGGCCGGCAGCGATATTTATTTAATAGTAATAAAATATTTATTCAAAATAATAATTTAAAACCCATGCAGAGTTAATGAAAAAATAATAATAATAATAATCTAAATAAAAACAAGTTAGTGGAGTATGAGAATTAAAAGAGGATATCATCATATTTTTGGAAATTAAACAGAAAATAAATATTTTTTCTGAACTGAAAGAGACTCTTGGAAAACCGATTTTTGTTTTTTTATCGATATTCTGGATCATTTTTAATGAGTTAAATTTTAAATTACAAAGAAAAAAAAGATGTTTGAAGTATTCAATTTTATTAGAATATTGATGGCCAAATTATTACTTTTTTTGGAAAACCTTATAAAAAAATCGGTCATTTTCCCATTATACAATAATTTCAAGAAAATTTCAAGAAGAAAAATTTTCATAGTTATTTAATATGTAGTTTACTTGTTTAAGACTACAAGCAGATTTCAAAGAAATTGAAAATGATTTATTACTTTTTACTAGATATGGCTTTGACTTGCGACGAACCAAAAAACTTTCTCTGAAACAATTGTCCACCCCTGATCTAAATGCACATTGAAAACATTGCTAAATTATATATTTTTTTGTTTTTGTTGCACACAAAATTTGCTTAAAAATCTATCTAAAATATTTAAAATTCTAAAATAACGTTATTTTTTAACTCATCAAACTGTTCAAATATCAATATGTTAATTTGAGAAGCCCAAAATTAAGCAGTATCGCATGATAAAACCTTTTAATAAATTAACAATCAAAAATGAGACCGCACTGTGGCCAAAATTTACACGCGGCATCCTAGGGCGAAAATTACCAAGAAGTAGAGGGACAAAACAAAAATTAATTCCGGATGAAATACACAGCCGGGCCATTATTGAAACGTTGAATAATTAATGCGATCGATTAATTTGCGTTTTGTGTGTGCGATATTTTCGTCTCGGAGCGGCCGCCGGTCAGACAAAAGCTTTTATGCCTGGCTCGAAGCTTTCAATGTTAATTTTTGATACTGGCTATATATCTGGCCGTGAATGTATAGTAATGTCCATGGACCTAAATATATATTGTCCGAGGCTTGGCCGGCCAGACGATACACGAACCAAATTAATCAGAGGCTCGTGAATTTCAATGGAGGCTGTGTGTTTGCCTGGATTCGGGACCTCGATTGTTCTGCGAATCTGGAAAATGCAAAATTTTTCGATGGAAAAGTATGCGAAACTATATAGGAAGGTTTTAGAAGGGGTTTCTGTTTGTTTGCGTTCTGTTGTATTATTTTTTGCACCGTTCACATGAAGGATCTATGTTTCGAGGTTGTTTTCAGTTCAACAGCCATTCAACTGATTTATGAAAATTATTTATTTAATTTTAATTTTTGTTGAATTTAAATAAATTATTATGATGATGACATGCAGTACTAAATGTAAAAACTGTTGGTTTAAGAACTTTTGTTTATCAAATATGCTCAGAACTATGTATGCTAAAAGCAGCTTACTCTAAATATGCTACGTTCAACAACAAGAACTAACTATACGTATTAAAGTATACGTATGAGTTTTAAGTGAAATCGAAATTGACAATTTTTTTCTAAGAAAATCATCAAAATAATTAATCAAAATCTTCACGATCGAACTAAATTACTTTTCAGGTTAATAATTCAATTATCTAAAGACAACGAGCATAGACTCGTAGACGCTGAATGATTACAATGCATCGGGCAAATTCTGTCTACGCCCGACGAGCAATTTCACAAGTTTGCGAACTGCTAAATCGCAAAAGCGATTTTGATTATTTCGATCGAAACCCTGCCTCGAGTCCGTATCAATTTTGTGAAAATCGTTACGTCGATAAACCTGCGTGCCCCGGTTAATTGCTTCGGGTACGTTTCGAATTTATGTAACGCCCCGTTCGAATGAATAAATCGCATAAATAATTCATCGGCACGTGGTTCTGCTGTATCCATATACGATTCTAACATACATTCGAATAATTGTGATTATTGTTTCTATAGAAAAGATACTGGAAGTTTTCGGGTAAGTGTACGCGTAATGTTCGATTAGATTCTTGGAATCAAGTAATTTGAAGTTTTATATTAATATTTTGTTGTATATATCTAATTGTAAGATGTGCGGTAGCCAATTTCGTGATTGTTATGTACTACATACCAATCAACAGTTTTCGTGTGAACAAATATAGGTGATTACATTCAATGTTCAGATGTCACGTGTCAATAGCAGGGTTCGACGAATATCCTCTCACAATCCTGTGGCAGATAGATGCTATCAGCAGATTGAATTTTTAATTTCTACTGAATAAAATCGATGTTGAATATTTTTACAAAAGTAGTGCGTAAGCTAAATAAATAATATGATTTTAAATCGAATAAACTTTTTTTTAGAAACTTTAGTGATCAGTTAAATGTTTTCGTCTCTCATATAATATGTGAAAATATTCTTGTAAATCAATCATAATAGATCAAAAAATTAATAAATCCTTTATAGTAAAAAAGAGTTGTTTATTTTCCAACATCCACCACTTCATCATACCACCCAGAGCTTACACAACTTACCCGGTCCTAAAGTAAGATTTCCCCGAGGCCCTGGTGGGGACTTATCCTTATTTATGTCCAGGACAACGCCCTTCGTCGCCCTCCACAGGATACATAGGACTAGTCCTAAATACAGTTTGATGTTTGGTCAGTGTGTCCGACAGGTGGCATTATGCGAGACCGACCCCCGAGGACCGGAGCCCCCGAGGGCGCAGCCCCAACCCCCAACTAATAACCACCTATGACCTAACCTAGCTCTTCTCAACTACAGTGTCGCGAACAGTTGCCTCTTACAGGTTTTTTCAATATATTGAGGTGTTCCTGAAATAGTTTTATTATATAATATCACCATAAAGAACATATGCAACGTCCGCTGCAGGACTTTTCCTTCTGAATTTTATAGTGATCGCGTATGCTTACTATGTAGCGATAATAAGAAGATAACTTTAAACGAGTTTACAAACTAGTTCCCTTATATAATAAATAGGTTAGTGATCCATATACTTACTGAATCAGTTATTGCTTAACTCCAGTAATTGGTAAAAATATATGCGATCAACAAAACATATAAATGAACCGTTGATTATAGTTTTCAAAATAAATTTACAAGAATTCATACTAAAAGAGTATAATACGAATTGCAATTAAAATATTGATTTTTCAATGTGTTGAGTATCATAATGGTTGCAAATATTTTGTGTATGTTTAGCACCTCTGCCGTGACCCAATCTCCATGAAAGAGAAAACAGAATTTGGAACTAATCTGTAATGTGTTTTGGGTCGCGGATCGATGGTTTACCCCGACGTTGTTAAATTTTGATGTTCGAAGCTCGAATGGTTTGTTAATGTTTGTTCTCCTTTTATGGTTCGATTTTTGTAGAATTGGGGCAGTGATCAAATTTTATTTTCAATTTTGAGATAGCTTCTTTTAATCGTCAAGAAGTAAAATAACGTCAGAGAAAATTTATAAAATACATGTATATGACTATGAACTCTTTGAAATTTGCATAATGTGCAAACATGCTAATAATATCCATTTGAAATTCAAAAAATTTTCATTGCAAGTTTTTAAACTTTCAATACGCGAATCTGTCGTTCGGCGGAAATGTGTCGATGCGTGTTTTTCACTAAGCTGAGATAGTTGTCACTTTAAAAGCGGTACCGAGGGAACACAACAACAAAATTGTTGCATTCTATGACACAAACAAGAAAACTTTTTCTTACTCGTGTTGTAAAACTATCCGGGGATGAAACAAAAACCGCAAACACACCCTCCGCGGGCGACGCAAAACAACGCAAAAATGAGAAACAACGACAAAAAAACGTCAAACCGAAACAAAGAAAGAAAAGCTCGCAACGATGCAAAAACATTTTAAAATTCTTTTCATCTGGCGAAAACGGGAAAAATCGCACATCACGAGCCGGAGGACGCTTTCCCGCGTACAAAAGAGCCGTTTTGCGCTCGCGCAGACGAAATATTGCCCTGAATTTCTGTCTCCCATTATTTCCGACTATTAAGCGGGAGAAGGCATTTTCCCTCACAATTTCCACAATTTTTCCAAATGAAATTATACGTGACGTTGACGTTTTCTACCCCGCCATGTCGCGCTGTTGCTAATTTGAAAGAAAACTTGACCCACATTTTTAGCTTCCAGGAAAATCGTCCCATTTTCTATCCCTACTTTGAAATTCGATTCGCTGTCAATATTTAACCTTTAATGTATGTTACAGCAAAAGCGTGATACTATAAAATGCAAAAGTTTATCGGAAAATTGCATTTTCTGAAGAAAAATATACAAGGGCGTTCGTTAATTAAATTTTTATATTGGAAAAAAATATCCGTTCACACTTTGATCGTGTCAAAGACAGAAAAAATTTCAAAAATTTACATATTTATAAATATAATATTATGTAAGAGTGATGGAAGTTCCTACTTCATTTCATATCAAAGTTTCATCACTACCGTTTGAACTTTCACTAAATATAAATTGTGCATCTTTTGTGTGTATTTCGCGATATATTTTAGCATATAAGCTGCAAGAGGTATTGCCGTCAAACTTTCCCGATAGACGAGCAACCTAATTGCTCACCGGGTAGATTTATCGACACGTCAACTTTCTAAATTTGCCTCGTAAACCATTTAACGGCTGTGTCTCGAATCCTTCACAAAACTTTACATGCATGCATTTTATATATGTTTAATGAATAAATTTCCAACTACCTTCTTGCGGGTGACGAAGAAAACTTGCCACATTTCATTTTCGAATATGCATTGGTATGTACACCATTATATTTTCACGTATACACCGCGTTGATTCTCATGAATATTTCATTAAATTGTGGTAGTTTTTATATTTAAATTCTAATATTCCAGCATTTTTATTTTATTTTATACAGAATATTCGAATTGGAATATATTTTAATATGTAACATTTTTTTTAGAGATGAAATGAAATTCCATGAAATTTTCAGTTTCTGGGTTATTGAGGCTATCAATCGGCGTTTCCCGTGAATTTTTGGGCCACGTACGAATCTGCTGTTTTGATACAGGTGCGTTCTACTGCCGGACACAAATTCCGCATACAAATTGCCTAGTTTTGTTGCAGGTGTGAAGTGATCCTAATACTATTTTGCCTATCGAATCGTTCGGAATGTGTAAAACTTCCCTTTTAGCAGTGCTCTCCAAACATTTCCAAAAAAAAACTTAAATAAAATTGATAACTAAGATCAGTATAAATTATAATACAAAAAAATATTATTATATTAAATCTATCTATAAATATACTATATTTTTTACAGAAATATAATAGACATCGAACGAAGAATAGTTAGATTTTTATCGACGTTCTACGATCATCAGCAATGGCGCACTCACACTCGTTGAATATTAATCGCGAATATGAAAGTGTTCGTAAATCGACCGCCGAAAAACGAGGGTCGACCTAAAGGTAAAGGTCACCCCGCCTCGAAGGTCCATCAGATAAAGCGGCACTAGGAAAATCGCTTTTGACCGACCTTCAACCAAAAAGCGATAATTTCCCCGACGACGGAACGGCTCGCAATACTATGTACTGGTGAAACGTGCCGCTTTTCATTTAAACTTTCACCGTTTTCAGCGAAAGCTCGAACGATTGATGAATTTAGTGAGACGTGAAAATGTACTTTCATAATTTGGGTATTTGATCGTTTTGGGTGTCTGGAATTATCGTAATTTTCTCGACTATTTTATCAGAATTCATTGTGAAATTTATGTGTACATATTTGATATGCTTTTAGACCCCGTTGATTAACAAAAATTAAGAAGAATTCTTTGCAGTTTATAACATTTTTTATAATTTATTTTGAAACATTCTTAATGAACGAATTTCAAATCTGAAATTGAATCAATATATTTTCGAACACAAATCTATTATGTATGATTGATGATCTCATAATTTCTAATGTTATCATCAAAATTTCTATTGCATTTGTTTTTTCATAGATATTTTCCGATGATTTAATATATGATTTAATTTTTAACGTACATTCGTAGAAATAAAGGTCAAGTCTTACGTATTGCATTTCCGAAACGTTCTCTTTAGATTACGGATATACCAGCTGTATTTATTATATAACATACAAGGATGTTTAGCGCTTTGGATAACTTGGAACTGTGTCTCACTAGCTGTGGAGCTACACTTGGAAACAAGGCTTTGTTTATTGTCTTCCAGACGTGCATTCTCGAAGATAGGCGATAACCACGTCTCTCAAATGTACCTATTATTTATTATTATATTTCCCTTACATTGCAATAACAAAAGTTTATTCGATCGTATTGAACACTTAATTAGATATAACAAAAAAAAAATTCAAAATATAAAAAATACACTTTTCAAACATTCAAGCATATCACTTATACATAACCAAACCGACAGACGCTAAACACGAAATTTTATCAACAATTCATACGAACCGCAAGCATTAGCGTCTAATATGTACATTCGGGAGCGAATGCGCCCCCCAATTTGAGAATTTCGAGACGATCCGTTAATAGGCGACGGGGACTACGGGGTGTAAATAATCATTAACGGGGTGGATCATGCGAGTCGTTAGCGCGAGACGTGTGTACGTAATGTTTCGCTGTCACAACAGATATAACGGATACCTGGCGATGAAACGGTTTATTCAGGCGCTGAATATATATTTCGGCGTGTCTATCCGATGTATATTGTGGATTTGTGGGGTGTGTCTATGGAGCCTCATTTTGTGGTGAGGGTAGTTTTTGTTCCCGAAGAAGTGTTTGTTCGATGAGTTTTTTTTTATAAAACGAAAGATTGATTGATTATATAATAGGTAGTTTAGAAATTTGAAATAAATATATTTTTGTAGATCTGAGTATTAAAAATATTGTTTTATATAACATAAATTTTTGTTAATGAATAAGTTATAGTAACATCTATGTTATTTAATATTGATGATCTGGTACGTTCAACAAAATTGAATTGTGGATTAGATGATTAAAAATGAAAATAGCGGTAAATTTTATATAAACTTTTCTCACCTCGAGTCATGTTTTATTTATATTTTAATATAATATTTATACACATCCTCCGAAGACAATAACAACGTTCGGTAATCCCGCGCGAAAGTTAGTTAACACGTTATACCTTTCGACGGATTAGCGCTCGATAACCGTAACGATCCTTTCGCATTTACATACCCATTTAAATTTCAATTATTTTTAAACACACGAATTAATACATCATCAAAAATCCGCAACCCCCCCAACCCTGCAGATGGAATTCATAACGCATATCTGCAAACAACATCGCATCAAATTTTACACGATCCCAACTACCACTCCGCACGCACGAAAACTATCATTATTTTTTCCACCATCGAAGCCTTTCGCATTCGCGAAAACTCGCCCATCGCCACTAACACCCCTCACATAATACTGAGACACGTTTTTCGCGAAAGCGCGCGTGACTTTTCCTAAGCGTCAAAAGTGTTTTTACAAGACAACACAAAACACCGTTGCTCTGTGCGTAACCGAATTTGCATATCACCTTGAAACGGTGCGCACATTCGCGAAAGCTTATTGAATTATGCAGATGAGTGTTACGCATAATCCAGCACATAATAAGCCACCATCCGATACGAATAAGTGCTTCCAAGCGCGGCTCTTCGATTCGGCGGTGTATTACACGGTTTGGGCTGTATTGGGTGGTTGTTATGTTGCGCCGCGGTACACTTCGACCCCGGGCTTATCGAGCAATAATACGAATATAATTTATCGTAAATATGCGGTTAATTATTGTTATATTAATATTGTGATGGCGGTTTGTCGCGTGACTCGATACCGGATCGCGGACGCTCGGAAAATGGTATTTTCGAGTTTGGTTCTTGAGCATTCTCGATTTCGCCGTTTGGCCATTGATCATACGCTTATCTCGAGGTTAAGTAGGAAATTTTTCGATATTTCGATGAAAGCCTTGTTATTGTAGAATATGGAATTGAGCCGGTCAAGGATTTTATTTTTTTTAACAAAAATATTATTTTTCATTTAAAACATAAACAGCCTACTTACTTAGAAAATATTTCAATGGCATTTGAAAGATTTTTTCTTTAACCTCCTCAGTCTCAATGCATATGGTCTTTTTCAAAGCTATTTTAGATTTATTTTCATTGAAATTTTTTGTAAATTATAACATAAACTATATTATTTCGCTTAGTTTCGTCAGTTTTGCCATATTGGGTGCGAAATTTTTGTTATATGGCAGTTTTGTTTGACATTTCAACGACGTCGCGATAAGTCACGTTTTATTTTCAATATTTTGATATTAAAAATTCACTCACATAGAATTATTATGGTACGATCTTAAAAAGAAAGACTGCTTTTAACGATTGAATAGTAAAATATGTTGTAACGTATCGTTTCATAATTTGCCATCAAGCATGAATGTACATTAGGTCTGAAGGGTAGTTGTTGTCTGTTTAGCAGTATTTATTATTTTCAAATAATTAGTTGTTATTACGTGTTTTAGATACATAAAATACCTCTTCAGGCTTTTTCAATATTATAAATATGAATTTACAAATTGTCAATTTTTATTATGAAATACATTTCGTAATGGTATAAAGTTCAAAATATAAATATGTATTAATATTGAAAATTGACGATCTCAAACAATCGTCGCACAAAAATAGAAGATCAAAATGAAATTCAAATTTCGTGAGATTTATACACTTCACGTATAAATCATTTGGGATTATAGAAAAATAAACGACGGAGAAATATTTTTTATGCGTATTAAATCGGAAAATTTCCACCTCAGGTACACAAACAATACGTCACACATTTATTAGACAGAATATTGACAGGTTCTAAATCGCACGGAGCGCGTGGGCCGGAAAACAATCGGGCGAAAGAAAAACACTTACAACATGCAAATTCCCCGGCGATAATAATGCGAAAAATCCGAACCGATTCCCATTGTACGTAATTGCGAATAAATTATACGCGGCGAATTTCTCAAAATCACACTTCACCAAAAGCGATTCGCTCCGGCGGTCACGCGACTCGCTAAACGGAAAAAGGGCAATAATTAATTTTTAATTCGCAATTTTTTCAGCAATTTCCAACCGGCGCAAAAACTGAAAGCGAACGGGGTGTGGGCGGCGGGCGAAAATGTTAAACTTCGCCCGGGCGCCAGATGTTGTTAATTTGGGAAACGCAGTCGCTGCGAAACTTTGACCAGACGAAAGAAACCGTCATCAATCATTTTGGTCAACGGTGCCATTCCGTAATATAACAGTGCCTCCATAGAAGGACAAAAGGCTCCGTTGCTGTTTGAGGACGTTGAACAACGGACGGTGGCAACGCTAGTGTGCACAAACACTCGGTGTGTGTACAAGTTTTATAATGGATAAGGGAGCGTTTATTGAATTTTATATGATTTTTTGGTTTGTTGTTCGAAATGTGAATTTGGTTTATCGATATTTGTGTTTTTTGTTGATTGGGGATGTGCAATCGTAGGTCGTGCATTTTTGATTTTCGGTGTCTTGGGGTGAACTTTTTCCCGAAACGTCTGTATTTTCGAAGGGAAATATATTTTGATACGTGAAAGCATCGAAACGATTTTTCATGGAAAAAATAGCTGAAAAATATTCGATTTCGTGCATACACAACCAAATCGCTTTTCTGCGAAACGCGATATTGTTTCATACGAGAAAACGTCGTCACTCAGCTTAGTACGGAAACTTTTCGACATAATACATAATATACATTTCCATATAGTAACATCTTCAACAAACGACTGAGACATCCTAACACGCCTTCAATAGTGGTTCGCGCCATAGTTTATCGCCACTCCTCAGCCAGATTTTCATACAAAGTTCGCATATGTGAATTAGGATATTGCGCGACAATTTAAGGTGACCACTTTTCAATTTATATTTTAATTAATAAATTTAATGTTGATCAAGATTTTTGCTAGGTAGGAAATTATTTTTCAAGCAACGAATTTTCAATGCTAACAATTCGTTTAAGTTAAATTTTTTAACTCTTCAAATTGAACGTTTTATGTTTAATTATTTATTGATTCTCTTATTTGCAAATGTCAATCTGCTGATCGCACATATACTTTGCTTCAGAAATCACGATTTTTTTATTGTATCCGGATTTTTTTACACAGTGATAGTAGTATTGGTGGATGCTCTATTTTCTCTACAACCAGGAAGCGTCTTGATGAGTTTACCACTTTGCTCATAATAACAACTGAAACTGAAACAACTCAAGTGATTTCCCGATACCTACAAGAATATTAAAAATTAATTAAAAAATTCTTTTATATGATGAAATTTATTTATATTATGAATAAAAACAGCCTTTGATTCACAAAAGGTATTGTTTAATATTTGAGTTACTATCAATAGAATATACTTTAAACCATATCACTACAAAATTTTTTAACTGTTCCAGAAAAGTAAAACATCAGGACACCTCAACAACAACATAAGACTACACAAACTATAATATTATAATACACTGAGTGAAATCCTTTTAAAGCAGAAGCGAACTTTGCCATGGCTCGAATGCAAAACGCAAGTTCTACTATTTCTAGCACTTACCACGCTCGCGATATTTTAGCAGCACGCAGACGACAACAATGCCGCCGCCGAGGACACTCGAAATTCGCCCTCGACACACACAACTATGAATAATAAATATATTTTATTTTACGGCCATGCACGCTGAAAGCTCGGTCGCATTTGAGACGCAATTCTGTTTTATGTTAGGTGCTTTTTTCGTTGGTACGTTTTCGCATGGTCGTTTCGATGCAATCGCAGTGCTGGAAAGAAACGAGGTTCTTGTATATGGTGGATGCACGATAACGATGTTTTTTTTTTTTAGAAATCGATTCAATTTTGTGAATTTATTAATTTATTTTTAGAATTATAATATGCTTTGAAATTTTAATATACTTTTTTATATTCGTACTACTGAAAAAAAACTTATTACTGTGCCTCGTGTTTGTTATTTGATTGGTGGTATCTGGACTAGTTCATTTTCCACATATGTAGGAACATGGTGAAACAACGGGTGCCATAACGTAGTGAGATTTTGTGGGTGGTTTTTTTTATACGACAATTTTATGGATAGTGTAAAGGTGTGGGAAAGGAAAGAGGGTCGATTCAAACTCGCGAACGGCACGCACTGGTGTGCCAATCGCCGACGACCACAGGCAATAGTTGTCATAATAATCGAGACGTCAGCTCATATAATTCGTACAGCGGTCGATAGAATGAGAAATCGGAACCATTTTTTGGAATCGTCTTATCAATGAGAGATTAAATTCTCATTTTCGAGTCAAATGATTAAAAACTCAATTTGAAACGATAGAGTAGTTGTTAAAAACGGAATCTACTCTCGCCATCCCGCAGCTTGAATCTTTACAAATTAAAAAAAAATTGATTATTTTTTAATTTATTCAAAAAACTATTAAATACACCCATTTTCACATAATATATTGCTAAGTTTGCTATACTATAAATACAAAAGACTAAAAAGTTGTTAAGATATTTTAAATGTTAAAATATTAAGATGTGCCACATTTCCTGTAAAAAATTTGAAAATAAGAAAATACCATTGCTAAATACATCATTTGAGAAATAAACTACATTCATACGCACGATTTAAAAATAAACAATCGCGTGCGTGAATAAATAATAATCGGCTGGACGTTTCGTTGATTATTTTTGCATTTATGCGTTAACGAAGTGGGCACGGCTTTGTGAAAATTTCACAATTCATTGAATTCGGATTCGTTCATTCCGTTTTTATCCTGGTCGACGGATTCCAAATCCCGATTTTCATTTCGGCCCGAAAACCGATTTTATCGCTTTCATATGCTTCAAATCGACCTCGTACATGTCGATTTCCGTTTTTTTTTTTCATTTCGGATAGTGTGTATAGAAATCGTCGAAACTGTGACAATTGAATCTGTAGATTATTTAAAATTCATTATGGAAGTACGTTTGATTTATGCGCATTCGCATTTGGTATTGTAAATAATTCAGGTATTTTTAAAATGGAAATCTTCGTTTTGTATTTTATTCCCGCAAATTGGAATTTCGACAATTTTTTGAAAATATTGTATGGAGAATTTAACATTCAATGAGTTGAACAATAAAATCGATTCTTGAAAATGCTTTAATTCAGTACAAAATCCTATTAATCTATTAACCATGTCATGTGTCACTTAGTTGGAGCGATTAGTCGGAATTCTAATGTTCGAAAAAATGGTATGTTAATATAGTTACCCATCTTTACGTTTGTTTTGTATGTATAATCAATTTAATTTTTAGTAAATGTTTCATTTTTAATGCAATACACGCAATTTATTATCTTTATGCAAAGTTATGTAATAAATTTTCCTTAAATATATTTTTTATGTGAATTTTTAGGTAACTTTGAAAGAAGAATAGCTAATTATTATAAATTTTTCTTTACCCAAAATTCTTTGCAATATTTAAAATATTTTTTTCAATCTGAAATATGATATATTTTTAATTAATAAATTTCTTAAATGAATATGATTTTGAATAAAATTAACTTTTATATATATTTTTAAAATTGCTTTTACCGGTTGACATTTCAGCTTTATTATAATTAAAAATCTATACACTTATAAAATTATCTACCAAGTTTCGAAAACTTATGTAATTGAAATTTCATGAACATCAATTTCGATTCAGAAATAAACTGGCGTTTTCGTTCAGAATGAATTCATCAAAAACTCATCAGCGTCTTTGATTAAGCTTAAAATGAATACTATGAATTTCCCTTATTATAAAACAATCATTATTGAAGAAACGCTTCGTTATTTTAACTTGATTATTATGATAAATATGCAAAAGTATCCATCGGCAGTACATTTTTTTCCAACATAATAAAGGTTTTTTCCTTCAAGTTTATCGGTACGAATAAAAGAGAAGATGAAGAATCTGTCTTAAAATAAAAACGAACGGCACAAAAACCGTCCCGAGTATATAAAAATTTCACACAATTTACTTTGTTTCAACCGAATTTTTCCTTTTAGCACGCACACGCGACAAGCCTCGCTAAAAAAAAGTCACGCTCTTACATTGTGCGCGATTATCGCGCTTTTAACAAATCTCAAAGCTTTTAAGTGGAGTATCACAAATGCCGCAGACGTCTCCTCGGAGGGCCACAAAGAACAAGGCCGCTTTATCTGCTCGCGATTCGTAAATATTATTTTATTTGAGCCGATTTTTCTCTCCGACGTCGCCGTCGAGCGAGAATTTTCCCGGTTTTCCTCCGTTCGAAGCAAAAATATGTATGTGTGTGTCTGTAAAAAAATTCAACGGAAAAGAGTGGCGCGGGAAAAAAGTGGAAAATGCACGTGTATAAATTTTATACGGAGGAAAACAAAAAGGAGGGAAAAATGTGTGTGCCTATACGGTGAGACGATACGCGAAGTTGGGATGTCGAAAATTACCCATATTTTCACTGAAAACAGAATCGATTCGATAAGGCTTTGTGTCGCTTATAAACAATATTATTTTTTTCCGTTTTTGCGTCAGCGTGTTTTTCGTTTCTTATCTTAATAAAATTTTCTTGTATGCGTTTAATATTACATACTTTTTTTTATATTTTTAAAATATTCTTTCTAGTCTTTCGAGAAAAAGTTTTAGTTTGCAATTTATTAATCGATAGTTCTGAATTTCTAGTAAGAGATTTAATATTTTATGTAATTTCACAAAAAAATTGTTGAACTTCAACCTTCTTAAGAATTGATAAATATAAAGATTATTATTATACTTATCACACTTTTATAGCACTTCTTTTCAGTAAGGATTAAAAAGTTTTTTTTATTAACTATTTAAAAATCTTTGAACAAAATCGTTTCAACTTTGTCATAGCAAGCACATATTTCAATATTTTACGATGAAAATAATAATAAAGAATCTAAATGCTTTCTTAGAAAATAAATTACACTGGTATTTAAATATTGACAATTTGAGAGGGGAAGAATACCATTAACCTTTCTTTCTTAAAAAATATATTTCTTTTTTTGAATAAATATTTTTTCAGTACAAATAATATTGTTAAAATTACTAATTATTTTGATTTTATATATATTATAATATCTTTAATGAGTCAATGGTGTTAACTTAGTTTGTCACTGTACAAGAATATGATGAACCAGAAACTTTACGTATATTTATAAAAGCCATATATTGCCAGCTTTTTTTTGTCACATCGAACACTAAGATAGCTATCGATGACAGCAATTATGTGATACATAATAAGATCTATAGATGAAAACATGATCTCACTTTGTGAAATGTTTTGTGGATGTTAAAAAATAGTTTCTACATTCAAAAACTTAAAAATAACATTTCCTTCCTTCGAAAAAATCTCAAACATATTAATATTATCATTCGAATCATTTCACGACTAATAAAATGAAAAAACAAAACTTTCCATCAATAAAAAACGACAAACAAATAACAAAACCCCAATTATGAATACAACAAAGCGCGTAACTAATCTAGTCGGATTTCGCGCGGATGAAGCACCGCTTCCTTGAGCAGACCCCGTCTAAATCTCGTCGCGACTTATTCCACCTCGCGTTTGTTTCGGCTTTGCATTAGCCCACCTTCCCCGAGGACTAGCAGGAGCCCGGAGGGGTGAAGGGGCGGAGGCCCTTGTTTCGAAAATAAAGAGTCCTCGCTCCAGGAAGCGTTCCTGGCGGATTTCTGTCTGGTGCGTCACCGCCCTCACTCCTTTCCCCATTGTTCTGCACGTTGTACACGGGTGCTTCTTCTTCGTCTTCCTTTCTTCGGATTTCTTTCCGTCGATTCTTTTCTCGTTTTTTTTTTTTTTCGCCTTTTTATGTGCACCGCGTATAAGATACTTATTATTCGCCTTTAGAGGCGTTCGCAGTTTTAATGCCGCTCGCCGTTTTCTATTGAAGCGTTTCGCTCATTTCGCTCGCTTTCGCGTTTCCTTTCATTGTTTTCGAATTTCGTTCTTTTTCACAATTGGTATCCGTTGTAGTTTTATTGTTTCTTTGAATTTATGTCAAATATATTTGATAATTAAAAAAAAAAAATTTTGATATTTTTTAGTTTTATTCACAACTAGTATATGCCCAATTTTAATAACATGGGCTGTGAATGTATAACCATACGTAATAAAATAAAAATTAAATATATCTTTGCAAAAATGTTTTATAATCGTGCCCTTGCGAAACGTCTCCAGAATATAAGATTATGGGATAAGATTATAGCCGATATTATGATGACCATAAAGACTAAATTTGGAGCTCGTAATTCTTTAGAACAGGCAAGAATGATGAAAATAGTGTAGCCATTATAGGCTAAATTGGAACGGCAAAGCCAGTAGTAACATCGGCTGCCCGACGCCCGTACTCGATTTAAATATTTAATATTTAATTAATTAAATCAAAATAGTTTATTTGTTATTGTCACAAGACATCATATAGGCAAAGTTAGTAGGTAACAAGCATCATGTTAAAGGTATACGCATAAAGACCATATTCGGGGAAAAATCGCGAGCTTCATTCGAACGACAGACGAACAAACGAACGAACGGACAAAAAAACGAACGAACATACATACATGGACACACACACAGAAATCCGTGATTATATATAGGAAAGATATTTATAAAAACCAAAATAGTGAAAAATTTTCATATTAAAATTATAAAAAAGGCAATTATAAAAAAATCCATGAATAAATAAACTGATAATTTCATGACATGAAAAAGTAATTAATTTTTCATCATCATATAAGAGCCATGTTGATTCAACGGTATCAATATAACTCGGCATTGTTCAACAATCATTCGAGTAAATAAAGCGTAGTTGATTGACTGCGCGCGTAATGAACCGTTCCATTGAATTCTATTTATTTTCGACCTTTATGTTCGGTTTCGATTAATTCAAAATGTGACTTTTTACGCGCAGAACATAAATTGAGATGTAATTTGTTCTTTTTTTCCCGAAATGTGCTTTATATTCGAAAATATTGCGTGTTTACACGGAGGCCATGTCGTGACAGGTGGCGTTGATTTTACGTTACAAATCGCTCATAAAAAGCGGATTAGTTTCAATTTGACGATGACACTCGACGGCTTTCGTGATTATTTAACGAGGATTCAAACGTCAGTAGTGATAAGCGGAATTCGATTTATTTTTAATAAAGTACTTCGATTTTTTACTTACGCAAAAACTTGATTATTCAAGATGGATAGATGTCAGATTGATTAGATATTTTTTATTGAATTATCACTAAACTTTCCGAAATATTAAGTAAAGAGTAAATTTTACACATAAGTGAATTATTACTCATCAAAAAGTTTTTGAAAATCCATATATCCATAATTTGTTAATATGATTTCAAATTGATTTATTATATGAAATAATATTGACAGATCCATATTTAAATTTAGATCCATCATAAATATGATGAAAGAGAATCTGTATAAATACAAATTATTGTATGTGTGTATTAGTTATACATATTATGCATGCCTTTACCGCTTATTTGATCATAACAAAATTTTGTACATATATCGATTGCGCATTTGAAAAAGTTTTTGTAACTATTTTATAACTCAATATGATGTTATTTTAAGATGAAAAGCAATGCCGGGTGCCTGAGCCAATGCCAGAGCAATGCCGGGTACAACCCGCTAGTTTTATATAAATTTTGTAAGACGATAATAATTTATAAACAAGAAAATTTTTCACAAAAATCGAATGTGAAATCAAATCAATCCCAAATCGAAAGAAACCTGAAAAATGCAATCGTCGCAACTCAATCTAAACCTCATCTAAATTTTTTTTCAATTACAACTCGCGACCGAATCAGCACATCGACACATTTTCACTCCAAACACACACACACACATGAATTCAATCCGGCTTTTGCATCGAAATCCAATTTAACCCTCAAGAGCTCTCCCGAATAAAGTTTTAGTATTGACAATTATTCGGGGCCGCACCAGGGGCGGGCGACCGCACGCAGAGACGGGCCCGGCGCGAAAAAAGCGAAAAAGGCCCAGATCGTAAAATTTAATGCCCGCGCCGAGGACCGGTCATTTTGGGCCATTATTGGCCGTGTTTTGCCCGGGGCCCAGATTGGAAAGTGGCCCGCCAGATATGGGGATCTGGCCGCGTTAATAGAATTGTCTCGGCCGCGACTGGGGACGGGCCGTTCCCGGGCCCAAATGGGGATTTTTGGGCCGGACGCGTTTGCGAGTGCGGCTTTTTTCCCCGGTCGTGTTGTGTGATGTTGTTTGTTTTGGTATATATTATAGAATTTATTTCGATCTGCATTACGAAAATGTTTTTATTTTTATCGGGTTATCCTTAATAACTATAATAATTGAGCGATGTAGTGTGATCTATGATAAGTTTGAAATCGTTTTGGTAACGTATCATTTTAATATACAACTCATTGAAAATTTAATTATTTCAATAACTATCTATTATTTTATATATAAAAATGGATATTTGTATATGTTTTAGACGTCATTGGCATGTATATGCATTTTTTGTCGAAAAGGTTTTTGTATCATTAAAACAAAAAAAATCATAAAAAATTCAGTACCTACGAAGAGTCGAAGATCTGTCGTTTGTTGAATTCAGTTGCCTTGATTACGCAATTCATAGAATCATATCAAGCTGTTATAATACAGACTGGCAGGATAACGTCTATTGGGTTAAGTTAGTAATTTAATAAAAAAATATATATTTTTCAAAGAAATGTATAATAAGAAAATAATCTTTTTTTTAAATTAGATATTATTTAAATTAGTAAATAATGACAGAGAAGATATATAAATTTTTAAAATAAAAATTTTCTTTGAACGGATAAATACTATAATTTATTTTATTTTTAATATAAATGGATATACAATAAAATGTCACATTTCTCATTTTTATATATAAAAACTATTGTTTTATTGAATTAATAAAATCGAACGGAATCAATAACTGTGGCAGTATATAAAACGAGCGGCGCAGTACAGCAATTAGAGCTCCGATATACATCAATTTCCCGTTCAGCGTACTTTTATTAGGCCCGAACGGGAAAAACTGCATGAAAAACTCTCACCCTGTACATACACACGGCCACCCCTTCATGATTTACTGGAATCGACGCTTTTATTGGAGCTGACCACTTTATTGGCCCGCCGACACTATAGTGCTAGTAAAAAACGCGGTGGAAATCGGTCGTTTTTGGTTCCGTTAGATGTTTATTGTTTAATAATCTCTAAGTGCTGCCAGGTTTTTGAGAAACTAAGCCATGATAAATGTTTGTGTGAGTTAAACGTTATTTTTTTTCAAAGTCAAAAATCGTAGGGAAAATTCTACTTTTTTATTTATCCTCGTGTGTTAATCGTTTGAAGTTTCCATGGTATTTTTCCGTATAAATGCGGGTTTCCTTTGTGGGATTTCACATAATGCGTGGCTTTCCGGAAAAGCTTCAACACACAAAGGGAAAGATTACTAAATGTAGTCGTTCACTTGAAATTATTATGAGAATTTTTTTTATTACGCACATGCTTGATATTTGTATAATTCCAATTTCGCTTTTTAATTTCGTACACAGGATCATGTTCATTTATAATATGTGAATTTCGCAACATGTGAACTAATCAATGTTATTTTTATCTTTAAAATATGGAGCAATTAATTTTTTATATACAATAAAAAGCTTTTATCGCGTGTCGTTTAAAACAATTAATGATTATTATGCAAATGATTTATGTATATTTTTAGTGTTCGTGTAAAATGATTAAGCACAAATTTGAACTTGATTTACGCATTTTTTACTGTGATTTGTTGACATGTGAAAATTCATGCTTTCAAAGCACCAGCTTTTTATACGAAAATATTATTTTCAACACATTTACTTTACAAAAATTTTCATATATAGTTTTTTCGTTAATTGTGCAATTCAATGAAAAGATAAGGTTAAAATGCTCATACTTTAAAAAAATTATTTTTTATTAAAGTAATTTTTTTAATTCATTTTCGTACAAAAAACCAGAACTTTGGAGCAACCACTCTTTTAGTTGCTTCGCTCTAGCTTCGTTCTGGCTACGCTTACTTCGAGTTCACTTCATTGCTCCGCTTTATATTCCAATTAAATTAAATAAATTATTGAAAAAAATAATATAAAATATAAAAATACACTTATAATATAACTTTAAAGTCAGAGAATATTGATAAAATCAATAGGATATAATTATAATAAAAAATTTGATTGATTGTAATTTTTTTTAATTTCAAGTCGGAGTAGTGGAACACTATAGATTTCCGTGTTTTGGGTAAAAACTTGGGGTCCTAATCAAATATTCGACTATCCGATATTCGGATATATTCGATCCTTTTTCAATATTCGTAACTTCGAATATTTATGAAATTAATCGGATATTATTCATGTTTTGATTAAGTACATAATTTATAATGTTCCTTGGTAATAAAATCGTCTTTATAGCTATGGTGATAATACCTCGACTTTCAGAACTTTTTGATATTTTTGTTTATTATAGAATACGTGACGAATTAGATATCAATGGTGATGCAAGAGAGGAGATTGAAAAACGACGATAAGTCGAGACAAAAAATGATATTTATAATAATATTTTATTTTTCTCCCTTTTTTATAAAATATCCTTTTTTATTTTTTGAAAATAGTAAATAGATATCTAATAATTGTGTATTCGAATATTTGATTATTCGAATACTTTGACAATTTTATATTTGATTTTACGAATATTTGGGATCTCTAGTAAAAACCCATTGCTTCACCTGCTCCGTTCTCTTATTCCATGCTCCTGCTTGGGGCTCTATGTTTCTTGGAAAACACTTACAGTTATTTTTACTCTTTTATATCATAGTTCATATTTTTCCGAAATATGTATAATATTAATCGTTCTTTCCAAAAAAAATATAACCCTCTTACAAAAAAAAAAATACCGAAAATTGTCCGACGCATTCTATAAACTCATCACAACACATTAACCGCCCACCGTCGAACAATCGCCCAATTTGCGAAACTGCCTCACGCCTCGCCGCGATTGTCTTCCCTCCAGATACCATCTCCGTCCATACAAACCGCCTACCCATTATCGCTTCTTCGAGACTCCGGTGGGCGGCGAGGGCAGCACGCACCTTGGGCTAACCGCAGCGACGGCAATTTCGACCAGCCCTTCATACACACGTACACAGCCCTTGCGGCCGCCGCCTACCCTGATTTGTCCACGGCGGCCGAACTGCGCGATGGGCGGCTGTGGGCGGCGGTGGGCGGGTTGCGTCATATCGCGAGACGTACACGGGTAAAAGTTATGTTACGGATACGTGACCGGAATGCGATTTCAGGGGTGGGCGGGGGCCCG
>JAOXNN020000088.1:4946222-4997817 GCA_028571205.2 Hydropsyche betteni | reverse complement strand
TCTCATTTTTTCTGTTTTTTTTATCCTTCGTGTTGTTGTTGGTGGTGGTGGTGGGGGTGGGGCAGAAATTGTGTGTGTGGGGGGGGGGGGGGGGGGGGGGGCGCCCCCCCCCTGTTTTTTCTAGGCGGCGATCTCCTGTGAGTAAAGGTTGGGCGTTGTGTGCGGGATTTTGGTGAATTTAGATTGTACGCACATTCTGTGAATATTTTTGTTTAGTATGTGTATTATTAGAAGATTGTAATTTTCGTATAAAACGTACTATTTTAAACTTTATTAATATTTATATCGTCAACTTTGATCAAGTCTATTGTTAGTATCAAAACAAAATTGTTTGTCCTAAAAATAACAAAATGTAAACGATTTTATTTTGGAAACGTTGTTATTTTAGACTAGTTATGAAAAAACTCGATATTTTCAATTACGTCGAACTATTGTATTACAGAGTTTGCAAAATTGAAAAGTTCGGAAAATACTTTTACTGTGTAATTCGATAACGTTTCATGAAAATATTCACTATTATAGTATACCGAAATTAGATGTCTGAAATTACACTTTTTTGTAAAAAAGTTCCCAAATATCGTGTTTTTCAATAAAAATAAAAAAAATATCCATATCTAATTGGATAAAATACTTCACTAAATTTTAAATAATATATTTACTAAAATCATATATAAATACTTAATACTATCGAAAAAAAATTCGTAACTTGATTGCACTTCAATCAACACAACACAACAAAGTTTCGCATAAAAAATTCAACTCAATTCCAAACACAAACATGATATTTTAATACAAGATGAACTTAAAAACACGTAAACGTAGATGGAAGATAAATTAAATAATAACGAGCTTTCAGGAAAATAGTGCCTCGACAAAAAAATGAAAACCGAAAAGAAGGGTCTTCCTCGACATCATCGCAGCACAAGATAAGGCCGAAACGTGTAAAACGCCAAATCTCGGCTACGTAATTCGGATTTATGACATCGCCAATTTCGCACAAGACTGCCGGTAATATGAAAATATTTATTTTTAGGGCGTCTCGGCATATGAGAATATGGTGTACGTGTGATACGTTCTTCGGAGACAAGAAATGTTGAAAACGAGTACATTGAAAAGTTAATAAAGTTTTATAATTATTATTAATCATTGTATACAATCTGTGTAAAATTTTCGCTGTAGAAAAAAACGTATCCAATAAGATCGGAAGTTCAATCATTTTTCTGATAATGGAAAGGTTTTATAAATTAATGAACTGAAAATTGAAAATATTTAATACTCTCAAGATCGATGGCACAAAAGTTCGATCGATGGATCGGTAAGATCGATGGTGGTAAAGTTTTAAAAAATTAACCAAATTTCATTCCATTTTTTTAACAATGTAAATCAATCATTTTTTAAAAATTAAAAGTTTGGCTCAAATATTGTAATATATCGTATGTAATGTTGGAAACTAACGTAAAAAATAACTTTTACAATACTTTTATTTTACTTAAAACTTCATACTTTTTGTATATATGAAACATATTTTTATCGAAAATATTCGATGAAAGTAAAAGCTTACATCCCTTTAAAAATAAATTCTTAATAGAAAAAGTATTGAAAGCTTGTTTGAGCAAGTGTGGGCGACTTAATCACTTTAGCGCAAACACATTTGTGGTAAAAATAAAATCAGGCTATAAAGTTAGTAGTCATGTGTGGGTGAATGTGCGCAAGTGAAGAAGGGTTTTGGATTAAATTTATTTCTGATACAATATTTAAACAGTCGTTTCGGCGACAGCGTAAAACGTGCAAAATATACACATTCAGAATAATGGCTCGCCGCGAAACTGTACAACTTTCTGAATACATTACGCTCGTTTGCTCACTAATGTTGTTCTATTATAAACCGTCAATTTCGCAATCGAATCATAGCACGTCTATTTTCACGTTAACTAAATAATCCATTCAAAAATATTCCTGTTTAAATCACAAACCTCTGTAAATGTATGCGTTTACATTAAATTATTCAACGTCAGAATATTTAAGGGAGTTTCCAAAGAATTTCACTTATAACGGACGTATGAGTTGTAGGACCGAGCCTGAATGTATGACAGTGTATTCTGAACTAATCAAAAGTTGCCCACACAAAGAGTTGCTTTAGACTCGGAGTACGTACATAATCAAAGAAACTTTACGACTCAGATATCAAAATGACATGAAAATGTACAACAACGCGTGGCTAACTTTAAAGCTTTGAGCCCGTGTTACGTTTTCGTATATCCATCGTTTCGTTTATGTCTATGATGACCATAGGACTGTGAGGACTTACGGTATACGGATGTCACATATGATGGTTTGATTCAATGTAAGCGTACTACAAAATAGTGCAGGTATTGCTTGGAGCTTGAAATAAATTAGTCACATGTCGAGTAAAACGTAAATCGATTCTAGTTTAATATTGAATGTGAACTCGGTGTATATTAGTTTTAATTAATTAATCATTGATAAACTTTGTGTGTAAAGATGTTAACTTGTTTAAATCGCTTCACATACAAGGTGTTTAATATTAAATCGAAACTATTGTAGACTAGACAAATAAATAACTAATTTGATATAAACTAAAACATTTTCTACGATGTACTTAATATGATTATTTATATTCTCAACATCAAAATAAATACAATTACTTGGTTATACAATTAATTTTGATTGTTCTAGACAAACTTCCCAATTGCGGACGATACCAACGCCTTTCGTGGAAACATCGTGAAAAACTCCGACACAAATCTCGCGATTCGATTGCGAAACGAGCCTCAGTCTAGCAGCAATACGTGCGGAAAACCGAGTAAAACCCACCCCATAACGTTTCCTATGGTACTAGGTACTAGGCGAGGGTTTATTCTATACACAACGGAAGATTAAGCATTAAAGAGAATGACTCAATTTCTTGTGCACGGCTTTTTGTCTACGTGACTGACTGCGGCGCCCGAGGATTTTTCCCCATTTTCCTCCGAAGGTTTTCTATACTGAACCATGGGAGAGGGAAATTCGAAATTTCCTCGCGTTCAACCCCCCTCACCCTCTTCCGCCCATTCCGTTTGCGGAAAATTCGAAATTTTCCCGTTGAACGCACGCGTAATGTATGAACGGGCGACGGAAAACTCGATTTAATTGTTGTGTAAGCGCATTGTCGTTCGAACGGAAAACGATTTTCATCGGGGAAAGTTTCGAGTTCAAAGCGGCCTTTACGCGTTAGCCAGATACTAATATACAGCATCGATAGGTAGCCTTTTCGGATTGTCGGATTATTTGCATAATTCATATTTCTCGTTCGATTTAATATGGTGTTGATTGATACGTGAATTCTGTATGCAGTTTATCAATTATTTAGTTTTTTATATAAAAATAATTATGTTAATATCTAATCAAATATTTAATTTATAATAGATAAAAATTCTGTATGTTTTCCGACGCATAACATAATAATTCCGAGCCCACCATACGAATCGATATTTTTCGTAGCTCGCATTATAAATCGCGCTCCGCAACCTACATTATACGCAGAAACATTCGTTTCGGCGGCAACAATTATTCACCGAATGTTTATATTTGTATTCGCGAAATACATTATTAGGATAAATATATCGCTCGGCTTTGTGAAATTGAGAAATTTCGCCGATTACGGCGCACAAGTATGGCGTCTAATCTACACATAATTATCGCGTTGCGTTCCGAAACTTTTTGTTTTCCAGAAATGAGCCTTTGTGAGCGCGTGACTCGTCCCTAATCATTTCGTGTGTATGTTCTTTCAGCAATTTTCCTTTTTTTTTCATGAAATTGCTAACAACACCTTGAAACGAGCACCCAGAATCACGAACGGTGCTTTTGTAACACACACGTCCGCCGCATAATGCGATATGAAGGAAAAAGCTTTCGGAAGACAGACGGTTTCAGAAGCAATAGTTTTTTTTTTTACTCTGAATCGAATAAAATGTTTTTACGGTGTTCTATAGTTTTATTTTTGAATTTTTAACCGTTCGCCGTAAGTGAAACGATAATGGTGAACATGTTCCGTAAGCGATATCGGGAATGGTTTTAATGAGAGTAGAACCTTTTGATTAGCACAATTACGGTTTAATAGCAACTATGCCGAGCTTAACAATCTCCGGTTGGAAAACTGTATCGTGTTTACTTAAAATGACTTTTTTCGCCTATTTGCGTGTACTTTACGATGTCGTTTACTTTTATTTCATAGATTGCTTTTACTTGTGTGAAGTTCATTGGGGATTACATCGGCTTCCATCGATTCTAAGCGGATTTCGGTCTTGATATTTTATTATGCACATATACAAAACACCTAAAAGAACATATTGATTCTCAGTGATTGCGAAAGTTGAGCAATCAATATTTAAACGGGTAATATTATAGTATAACTTGATCTAGATACTCGGATTTTAACAGTATTTTTTTTTAATGAAATATAATCAATTTATAACTAAAAAAATTATACGCGGTTCTGAAATAACACGGTTCAAATAAAAATAACAGATTATTTTTTTACAATGATTTTTCAGTGGTATGAAAAATATATGTATCATTACCCTACAATAGTATAATTCGGAACAGGCTAGTATACAATTATATCATACATTCTTTACATGCTAGTCTCCGAAATCTCGAAAAAAAAAAAGGATTAGGTGTATTTCAAAATATTGAAAATTTCAATTTGATCAAAACAAAATTAAAACGAAAAATCTCGATTACAAGACGATTTCGCTGGAATATACGACTCAATTCAAAGTTCACAACTCGGTCGGAACCAAACTATAAGTTACAACTACAAAATCCTCATAATCGAAGCACTCGAATGGCACACAATTTGCAAATCCTCCAAGAGACGCATGGTCGCCGATTTGCAACTCGCGTTTGCGTTTGACAACCACTCCTCCGAATAGTCCACCCCGCGGAGCGTAGTCGCGCTATGATTTCCGCCCGCCGCCAACTTTGAGTTTGGAAAAGGAAATGAGTATTCTTCAAAGCAATTTCCACGAGGATACGTACTTTGAAATAATATCGGCGCGCCAAGGCAGTTTGAAGACGGCCTTCCGGTTGCCTGTGTCAAAATTGCCTCTTTTAAAGCCCGAGGAAATTAGCCAAGGTGTTGTGTTGTGCTGGTCCGCCTTTTCTTTCTCTCTTGCTGGGTGGGGATTTTTTTTCGGTTTTCTTTTTTCGACCGAGTTTTTGTTTACTCCTTCCCGTAATGTATACAATGGGCTGCACTCTGTTTGCGGTTATTTTAGGCGGTCGTTTGTTGGCTGTAAAAAATTACAACTTCCCCGCAAAGGATTCTTTCGAGCGAGAGGTGAGTTTAAAGTTTCATTGCTGCATTTGTGACGCATTGAGTAGGAATGTGTACTTTAAAATGGAGAGTTGAATCCATTGTAGATTATTGTTTTGATGTGCATTTATTTAACGTGTTTTTAAAAAAATTAATGTTACACTTGTTCATATGTACAAATAATGCATTAAATTTTAAAAATAACATTTACAAATTTATTTCATATGTATATATTTTTTTGAATCAATAGGTACATCTATGAAACAATTTCCAAACCGCAAAAATTGCGGCACGAAACAAAATTGCGATTTCGGTCATCTCAAAAGAAAAATTTCAATATTACGAAACAATAGAGAAGCGACCGATGGATAGACGTTCCCCTTTTTTATATTCAATTTAATTTATTTTTTACGAAAAGCAATTGAAGACATTCAAAAGTGGGCACCGGGCGAGAACAATGGTCCCCGGCGGGAAAGGGGCACACTGTTAATTACGGTTCCCTTGCCCAAAAATACAAACAGCAAACAAAAGGGTAGACCCTTTATTCCGAGCCGGACTATATTAGGGGATGCGATGCTCATTTTTAGAAGGACGAACTATAAATTTTCGCTTTGCCGGAAAATGTTTACGTTCGCAATTAGCGACCATTTTGTTATATTGTTCAGTGCGATTGCTGGTGCTCTTTGTGGACGTTGTATGTGTCAAAAAGTTTCGTTTGAATGCATTTTTGGTTATGTAAATTAGTTTTCAAATTAGTAAAAATGTAAAAAATATATACAATAGATTTGAATTGAAACATAAAACTAATTCGCTATAACTGAAAACTCAATCCGTTGGAAAAAGTGCGTTCTTTTTATACCGGCTTCATGACTTATTCGGGATGCCGTACAGAGAGTACAATGCAAACATTTTTATGCGTGATTTTGATATCTTTTCTACATAGGCGCCGACGGTTACCAAATATGTGTGTCCATGTACTTTCTTTACGATCCCATAAATTTATATTAGAGTCCGCGTGGAGTGAATAAAGCCTTTCGAACGCCTTACGTATGTGCATAAAAGCGTGACCTTTCCGTTTTTGATTTAAATGCGAAAATTTGTCATAAACATAACTCTCTTTCTCAAGAATATTCAGTTGGCTTTCGAAATTGTTTACGCTCGTTTTTGTTGTGAAAAATCGCAAAGGAGTTCCGTGTAAAAACAAAATAATTCGATGTTTGTCCAAGTTTTGTTGCGTAATAACACTCTGCCGTTCCAAATCTGCCACATTGTGAGGAGTTCATTAAAAAAATATATGCGAGAAAAATGAAAAAGTTCCGAATTCAGCTGATGGATTTCTTTCAAAATTTAATGGTTTCCTCTCCGCATGATGAGGGTTTCGAGTTTTGGAAGTTTGTTATTTCATAAAATTTTCTCCCGCCTGTTCCTATGAGAGGCATTCATCTAAGAAACACACATACCGCAATCCGAATAAAAGGAACGAGACGCACTCTAAAATAATTCGAACAAGTTCAAGTGTGCTTAACAATTTCAAATTTTGATAGAACAGAATAAAAAATACCTTTCTCGAGAAATCGAGATGAAATTTTCGTCGAAGAAAATGCTTTCTGAATAATAAATTAATATCCTACTCTGAAAATATTTTTTGCGGGGAAAAAAAAACGTTTTTATTGTTGATTTCGAGTGTCTTATGATATATTTTTCACATAACGAGGGTTCGAGTTATTGTGATCGAAAGGGAATACGTTTTTAATTGCATTTCTACGGTGAGCGGATACTGGCGGGAAAACGAAACGCGAGCAAATCAATGTCAGATTTGTAACGAACAATCCCGGATATAAATCCCTAATATCATTTATATAAATAAGGAGTACTCGGCCTTCGTTTATCTTATCTCTAAAAATACACCAAGATATATAATATGAAACCAATTTTTTTTCGTACAAATATTTTCGAAACAATTCACTCGATTTTTTTTACCATAAATTTTTTAATAATACAATAATATATTCTTTAAAAAAAAATGACAATATTTTCAATATAACAATATCGAAATATTAAATACACACTTATAAATATTTTATATATTATTTTTCTTGAATTGCCCACTATACGACCTGAAAACCATCTCGACTCCGCGTCCGAATATGAAAACCGCCATCCTCTTCCGCGCACAACCTCGTCCGGGATAGTCGTCGGATTTTCCCATAGGCCGATGGTCGGACAATAATAAATCAAAGCTTTAATTCGAGTCACAATGGTCCGTTCGACAATGGCCGATATGGGGGGGCCACTCCCAGCTCGTTGACAGATTACGGCGTCCCGGACACTGAGCGGTTTGATTAATTCGCGGTGCTGTGCGTGGCTCAAGGAAATCGCATTGCGACACGCAATTTCAACTGAAATAGATCCTATGTTTTTTTTATGGGTGTGTGTTTGTCGCGGTCGTGGCTGCATTCGGATTGGGATCGGTGGTTTTCGTGTAATTGATTCGTGGGAAGTCTTTTTTTATCGATCGCTATCTGATTACGCTGACGTTGTTTGTATCATGATATTATTGGGAATAATCTGATTCGAAGTGAATTTTTTTTTTAAATGAGAATTTTTTTAAAAATTAAAGGATTTAATATAATATTTTTAAAAATATCAAATTCTTCTAAGAATATTATTTTTTTCTATAAATAAAAATATAAAATTTTCCAAGAAAAATATTACTAACGATCGACATGATTTAAATTTCTTAAAATTTATTGGATCAATTATGAAACTGGTATTATGGTAAATTGAAACAATCCATTACGCCTTAGTGATAGAAATTGATTTATATGGATGTTTATTTATGCTAAAATGATTAATGAATAAATAAAACACAACTTATGCATTAAATAAAGCGTAATCTTTTCTCGCTACAAATCCGACGTCCATTAACGATAATCGACTCCAGACGCCATAGATCGATCCTGGCCTTCCGCGGAAGGAGACGTCTTAATGTCTCCGACGACAATTCCCAGTCGCAAATCTGAATAATGACGTTGTCATTGTTGTCTCTTGGCACAAGGAGCGACGTTTTAATAACGACCACCTCTTGACGTTGGTGCCGAGGTGATGAGGACGCAATATAGAGGGAGTATTCCCTGGGGTGGCTTTCCACGCACAGGTTTCCTGTATTAAGGAAATTTTAATATAAGGTGAGTTGTGAGGAGGTTTTTAATGATACTGAGATGTTTATGTGTATGTTAAATTGTTTGTGTACGGATTGGTTATTGATTTATTCAAAGTAATGAGAAAATTGTATCGTTGAAATTTTCTTTGATATTCTATTTATTAAAAAAAAAAATGTTTTTCATCTGAGAGAAGAACATTTTATTAAAAAAAAAATACACTCATACATTATAATTGATCAACTTAAAAATTTTAACAATCGCATTAAGTATTTGCGCGAATTAACAAAATCTTTGCGCAATCCGCTCCGGTTTATCCTTAACAAAACCAATCCTGATCCGAATCAACCAACACGCGCCCATAATGAACGATCATCTAACCGACCGCGCTTTCGCAACACCCCTAACCAAAATAAATAAAGCTCCCAGAGGATAGCGGAGGACGAAAGGATGGGAGATTTCGGGCAAACACCGTTCCGAGCTTATTCCTGACATAAGCGGGCGCCGTTATTGGGTTATGGAGGTGGGCTCCAAAGGCGACGTTTTATATTCACATACGAATGTGTGTGTCTTCGTATATACAGGGTGTTTATAAGCTTTTAATGTGTTGTATAACTATTTAAATAGACATGTGAAAATTTTTTTTTCTCAAGAAAAAAATTTAGTCATATTTATAAAAATGTTTAAATTTAAAAAATTTCAATGAATAAAATTTATTTTGCGTCGTCGGAACGGTTTTTTTTTAATTGTTTAAAAGTAAATATAATACTACAGATTTCACATTTATATAAATATAAAATAAATTTTTATCATCCTGTAAATTTGAATGGATATGTGAAGGTTTTAGCGAGAGATTCGTCAAAGGCGGCGGCCGCTAACGATGGAAGACGCGCCGCGGCTAATTGGATTAATTACGGCGACCGAACGTTGCCGTATCGACCTAACTTCTATATGAATTCATTCGGTTGTAATTTAAAATTATGACTTGTTTGATCATTTTATGCATTTTCATAAAGTATGAGCAAGTTTGGATGCAGTTTCGTTACTTTGCGCGGCTGCAAAATGAGTAGTTACATGGTAAATTATAACTTCTTCGGAATATATAACTTGGTATAACTTAGCGAGATAAAGTTGTTTTGATAGTATCAAATATTGAAATTAAATAAATGGACTTTCAATAGGGATGCTCAAAATTTATAAAGTTATTGTTAAATTAATCGTCAATTGTTAAGTAGTGTGCTGCAATTATCATGGAAGATTCTAGCGTTGAACAACGTGTGCAAATTATTAAAATTTTATTGCACATTTAAAAAATGAGCGTCCTTATTGAAAGACTCTTAAAGATCAATAAGAACCGATGCATTTAAAATTCCTATAAAATCATCGATTATATTCTAAGTGTGAGATTAAAATATATAAATCAAAATTTATATAATATTATTCCATATTTAATATAGATAAATCTGAATTTCTTGTTTGTACACCAAACCACGCAAACATTAAATATGCACCTGATACGAAAACGTTTTCGATTAATTGCGGGGCGTGTTTTGTTTCAGCGTTGATTTTAATTAATAGACACGGCCTACCTAGAAAGGTGTCCGTTCGTTAAACTTTTAACGACGGCCACGATAAATCCATATCGGTGGATCAAAGCGGACGAATCCTAATGACGGGTGTCACGATAAACTCCTATATCTTATTTCGATCGTTAAACTGTAATTGCGCAACTCTACCCCTCGCGGTATTATTTGTTAATTAATATTTTTCCAATGTATTTTGTAGAAGCCGAGTCGTTACGCAGTCGTGTTTACAGTGGTCGGAACGAATATCGATCGTCGAACAAAAAATGCCGGAAAAAAATCGTATCGTCGAATACGATTGTTGGTACAGTGCGGTGACCCGATTATGTCAATCTGCGTTATTTATTATATATGTATATGCGACATTTTTTTAATCAAACCATTGTGAAAAATTCATTGATGATTCGTCAGTTGTGTGGTTAGTGTGACGCTATCGGAGGATTTTTTTTATGTAATGTTTTCTTTTTCAAAGTTGACAATGGTGGCATGAAGCCCCGTTATATCTGATACGTTATGTGAAAGCGCGCTTTTGTATTAAACATAATTAATTTTATCGGAAAATTCGTAAAAATACCCCGAACCAACATTAAACAACGAAGTTTTACGCGACGCTATTACGTAATGAATATACACGGTTTCATATTTCGTTCGAACGAAATATTATACACAACGAAACGCGGAGAATGTTTCAGAAATTGCTATCAAACACAAAGTAAAGCCGAAACCGCGCATCTCGTATTTAACCCGGGAATTGTACAACGCGAAAATTTTTGACCGCATCAAAGTAGTCGACTAGAGCTTACCGGCTTTCGCGCATACTTTGCGAGGATCGCGGCTTAGCCGACACGAATTCGGGATAAAATGGTCTCTATTTCGTACCGGCGTTTTATATTTGTACATATAAATCCAGCTTCGGGCAAGGGCGAGAGTCGCGTGGGCCACGCAGGTTCAAGTTTCCGGTTAGAGCGTGCGGTCTTGAGTTTAACTTAACTGAATGACGTGTGGTTAACGGCTTCGTTCGTATGCAGCGGTTCGAAACGGCTTTTGCTTATGCGATGACATATTGACAAGCTTTTGCATTCGGAGAACGATCAGATTGGGTGCAAGTTAGCCGTTTTGAAGCTTAATCAAAGTGTCGGTTTGTAAAATATCGAAGGTAACAATACAAACAGTTGTCGGAGGAAAGTTATAATAATTTGATGTTGTATCGGTTTTTCGTTATAATGGAATTTTATCGAACAATTTTCGATGGTCGAAAATTTTGTGTGATAATCGTTTATTTTTTCGAAGGAAACTCGTCAATTTTTGAACGTGTATCGAACGGTAAACATTAATTATTTCTTCGGTCGTCTGATACATAAATTTGTATTGAATTTTTTTTCTTCGCTATAGAGATTATTGATAAATAATTTCCATAATTTTATGTAAATATTTACATATAAATAACTCAATTAAAACATTAATATTTTTATTGAAACTATATAATCGTATCTTTATTCGATACGAAAACACTAATTGATACTTAAGAAATATACAGAATTTCAAGCTATTGTGACTCAATCGATAAAATTTTAAACGATTCTATGAAATCATGTTCACATAAAATACTATTACATTTACAGAAAACTTTCATTTTATTCAAGTAATTCAATAATTTCATCGCAAAATGAATATAAAACCTACTACGTAAAATGAATCAGATTATCTGACAGACAACGATTATTCAAGAGACTGAAATTTCAAGCTTGGCAGCAGTTGACAGTGTTAATTACTCGTATGTTTATTCCTCGGAAGGAATTAATGGGTGGCCATGTCGGACGACCTCCTCCATCTTCCGCCGATTTAATTAGAGAATTCGCAAATGCTATATACGACGTTCGTAACTTATATAAATTATATCCCTTCGATTATTTGAAAATGATGTTGGATTTCGAATTTGAATATGCAAAATACGGCGGCAGTAATTAACGGCCGGATCGTTAATCAATAGTTGATATTATATTATATAAATATCGTAGCCGTTTCAGAATGAGTAATAAATTGTTGAGAAGAATATTTTCTAAAATAGATATAAATTTATTCTTTATACCAAATTAAATCATTTGATTCGATTTTTTAAATACATGATAACTTCAAATTAAATTTCATTCAATGTTTAATAAGAGTTTGATGATTTTTTTATATTATAATAACTTTAAATAATATTTAAATTTTTCAGTGTTTATAATAAAATTGTTGAAATATTTAAAGAAACATCAGATTTTGGAAAGTTCAAAAACGAAAATAAATTTTCGTTAACTTACTATGCACTTTTTTACTATACACATACTTACATACTGACATACTTTCTTATTTTCTTCTCACACATATCTTCTAAATAAATCTATAAGAAACCGTCAAAAAACTTTTCTCATAATTCGCGTTCCAAATATAAAATAAATAATTAAAAAATCAAAAAACCAACACATAAATTAAAAATTCACACCCATCTTAATCAAAGTTCCTCTCACCAATAAAAAGAACCATCTCATAACGAGTTCCAGATATCTTCGAATGTTCGTTGTGTTCTTCATTTTTTTAAGGCTTTACAACAGGAAGTTACTACAGTGATATCAAGCATAGCCGATCTGCCGCGATCGCTCGTCATCGCCGACGAACGTCAAAGTGTGGGGCGTGTCGTAAAATTATTACGCGTTTTGTGAACAGAACGATTTTTTATAGGGGGAAGCGCTTTTATGTCATGCAAATTTCGCGCTGAACGGTTCCGATTTTTACATCGTATTTTTTTAAGGTCGACTTATTTTTTCGCATACGTCGTATATTTCGCCCTAGTTCTATTTTAAATTAAGAATATTTTTGGAAACTTTCAATAATGATGCAAGTTCTGGAATTATCTCTTCCAATTCTATATTACCATAGAAAATGAAATGTTTTTAGGTCAACCATCACATAAAATAGCGCTACATAATAGATCTGACGTACATTTTTTAACACGCACATCTTCCGTATAATTTTCTTTTTTTTGCCGCATACAAAATGGATTCACTATCGCTTTATATGATCGCAATCTGATTCCTAAATATATTGTATGAATCCACATAACATGTAATTTCGATTCCAAATCGGAAAAAGAAGTGGAAGCAGAACGATGAGCTATAGTTCAAATATGACGTTAACCTTTAAAGCTTCCGATAATAACTCAATTTTGTGATTTTTTATGGATCGTTTCAAAGTTTTGAATTTTTTACATATTATATTATATAATACACAAATATAAAAATAAAATTCTGATAATTTTTTTTATGAATAAAATATTTGGCGTTAAAAATCAATTTGTTATTATATAACAAACTATAATTAAAAATATATATCAATAAATTTGACACCTTAATCATAGTACCTAATACAATTTGATGATTATCCATCATAAATGATTAATATAAACTATTTTCAACACATTAATAAAATTTAGCAAAATTTTAGGTTTTTATAATTGTTCATAATAACAGTAACATGCACACTATACTTATTATTAAAATTTCAATACATTTTTACGAAAAATCCAATTTAAATTAAGGTCACTCTTTACTTATTTTATTTCCATGAATAAATCCGGTGAATGTAAATATATATAATATAAACATATATTTGTATAAAAAATAATCTATATTATCATACACTTTAGAAATATAACTATCATCATCAAAATATGCAATGAAAACTGTAAAAGAATCAATACCGATTTCCTCACTAATTTTCGGACGAATTTAAAAAATAATCAAACGAGCGATTAGAAGACATCTCAAATATAAATCCGATATACTTTAAGAATCACTGGTTTAAAGTGGTGGGGCCATTTATCCGGTTGTTTGTTGCCTTCTTTGCGTTCGCGCGTCAAGCGATGCGTAAACTGACCGACCGCGAAACTTGGTCGAGCGTGCGTTGTCGGCTTTCGTACGCCGGGCACGAAATCCACAAAAACGACATCTTTCCGAACACATAAACGGAGGTTGGGGCACAAAAGCGAAACCGCAGAGTCGTCGGAATCGACCGGATTGAAAAAAGCCGAAAAAATAAGCCGAAAGTCGAAAAAATGGGC
Organism: Hydropsyche betteni; assembly: GCA_028571205.2. Lineage (NCBI taxonomy): Eukaryota > Metazoa > Arthropoda > Insecta > Trichoptera > Hydropsychidae > Hydropsyche > Hydropsyche betteni. Next base: position 4,983,657 of record JAOXNN020000088.1, on the reverse strand, counting down.
GGCAAATCCGTTACGGTCGCTCGGTCGGTACGCGCACCTTGTCCGTATCGAACGCCCATTTTGGTCGCATCGATTTTAATTATCGATGATTGTTTTGCTTTTTTATATAATTTAAAAATGTCTTTTGATTGTCTTAATGTTTAGATATATTGATGAAAATTTTATTAAATTTTCGTACGAATGTATTAAATTTTTTATGATATTGATTTTTTTGAGTCGAAAGTATGCATTTAATTTTGATGTTTCGTATTTTGTATCAATTTTTTTTATTTAAAATCACGAACAATGAGATTCAAATTACATCAATTTATTTGAAACATCTTGTACTCGTTTCGCAACCTTTATTCACGGCGAAGAATCGTTTTTGAATCGTTGACCGAGCACAAAAAGCATCGAATCCGTCGAGCGCATCAACTGTGACCGTAGTAGACACATTTAGCTCGGCTTCCTGGTTGTTCTTATTTATTTCTCGATTTTTTTTATTCCAACTTTACATGTATATGCTCTTTTTACTGAATTATTCTGCGTGATTTTAATGAAGGCCCAAATCTGGGCAGATTGTATAAATAGGCACGAGTAAAGCACCGTGCTTCCTCTCATTAAAGAGGCTCAGTTGCAGTAACTATAGATTAGATTCGCTTCAGAAGACATAACAGATTTTTATAAAAACCACAAATATAAGAATCGTATAATCCAAATTTTGTATTTCGTGCGTTTGTAGAAGATATTTTTGTTTTTCGTGCGATGAATCTGAGTATTTCTCTAGTACAAATTAAGAGAGCGAAAGCATCCGTGTAGTACAACATTCATGGTTCAGAATTAATACTTATTATGGCTTTTTCGAAGCGTAAATTTTTGAAAAAGCGTTTTTCTCATCGCAAAACGTATTTACAGAACAATCTCTCGCTCGGACGAATCGACGAAAAAATAAATCGTTTTACAACCTTCTACTTCTTAGCGGGCGTTCGTTCTCGGCTCGTTTTTATTCCATCTTTTTTTCAGAATTGAATTTTCAGCTAAACTTTGTCTCTACGGCTTGCAAAAAAACAGCTCCCGTAAAACTTGCGATTAACAACCGTATAAATTCGCAATAAAATTCCCTCACTATTTGAGTACATTGCACTTTATATCCAACAGCAAACACTGAACATCGATTTCAAACGTAAATTTTATAAAACGGATAAACCTTTCATTCATTCCGCGAATTGATATTGAAATTCATTTTATGTTTTTACACAGTTTGAATATATTCATATTTCTTTTTATAGCTTATGAGTTCGGAAATCTAAAAAACTTATGTGACATATAAAACCTAACATATCATAAACTTTGACGAGGTCGATGTTTTATCCAAGAATTTTTCGTTGTTGATTATAAAACGATAGTTTGAAAATCTCTGGTTCAAGATATATAGAGCATTTTGTACCATTTACTTTCATATTTGTGATGGGTAATCACTACGAAGCGACGATCTTTTTGTATGACGCGGAAAACTCAGAAAAAGAAAATCGAAGAGATCCGCCATTGTTGCAGCTCGGCGAGTTTTCCCGCGAGATGGAAAACGTTTGGCGAAAATTGAAGAATATGATCGTTGCTATCGGTAGCGAGTTGTTTCCCCTTAAATCTAAGTTATTGGAAAATTTTCGCCTTCGATTCCCAATTTTCTTCGACTCCACGAAAAACCGATCGACACCGGCTTATGTACTCGGGTGTCGATGACACTTCGTATTATAATATTTTTACTTTTATTCCGCGCTGTATTTTCGTTGAAATTCGAATCGAATTTTCGATTTATTTTCACGTTTCATTTTTTGCACAAAACATAAACTGAATACATTCGAAGTGCTGCGAAATTAAAAAAGTCGCAACATTATTTTTTATCAAAGCCCACTTACCGTTTATTAACACTTGAGATTGTACAGAAATATACCTTGGATCATTTTCTTTTTTATCGTTGTCGTTACATCTTGGTACAGCTAATTTTTATATTTTACAATATTATCTTTTACTTTCATTACGGAATCCGTCTCGCAGCGGACGTACGTCTGCCACTCTTCGGAAATTTCATTGTGTACGTTTAAAAATTAAATTCGAAACTTTGGGCACGTCTGAAATTCGCAACAAACTCCATTATTTCGGAGTGTTTCGTCAAATTACAATCGAAGTTTGGAGTAGTTTTTGCTCTCGGCGTTAATCAGCTGACGCATCTTCCATAATCCGTAAAATATGTTATTATATAAATTGATTTATTTCAAAATACGTTATTTTCGTATTCATTGAATTTCATGGTTATATATAATATAAACATACGTATAATAATTATGTACTGTTGAATAAAACATAATATAATACTCACAAAATTGATTACTTAATTTTATCTTATGACTATAAATAAGATGAGAAATGTATTTCTATAATAGATATATTATGTTGATTCAATACTGTAAATTCATCAAATATAAGGCTAAATTTTTTTATGAACTTAAATTTCATAAAAGTATTTTAAGTCACATAAAGAAATAATTTTTCAAAGCAATTTCTGCATCGAACCAAAACAAATTCCAAAAATATTCCGATTCAAAAGCACCGCCTTTCGCACCTATTCAACCGACGTTTCAAATATAAACCCGATATAATATAATATATGAATCTAAACACGATTACGGCGCACATCACAATTAGCGAATTATACCGTGCTAATCAAATAAGTTGAACCGAAAAGCTCGTTTGTTATAACGAGCGCGCGACATTAATGGCCGCGCGCGTTAACCCTTCATTTCGCGGCTGCGAAAATTGCGCGACGTAAACTTTTCACTCCGTAATTATGAAACGCGGGTTAAAATTAAACATTATGCCTCCAATGAACCGAGGATGCGGAAGATAATGAACGGCGAAGTATCGAGTTTTCGGTGTCGAGGACGGAAAAATTAATAATCGCCCGTTTCGACGGGGAGGGTTCGTGGTGCTTGTTTTTGCATGAATGGGAAAAAATTGTGTTTTTTTTAATGAAGAATTTGAAATGATTGTTTTAATTGTATGAAATTGTTGAATGTGATCATTTTTGATGGTTATTGAAGTTATATAATATTTAAGGTGGTTGTTATATAATATTAATGAGATGGTGTATATTTGGTTTGATATTATTCTGAAAATAATAATTTCATTATATAAATTTGAAATTACGATGGTAATGATTTAATAAAGCTTGGTTATAAGATTGCTCAACACTTGAATAAGTTAAATATTTAATGAATTTTTGTTTCTCAAATATTTAAAGAATCTTTATTGATTGATTCAAAACTGATAAAGAAGTTCAATATGTAATGTTGATCGAATAATTGTCTCTCTGCTTATAATTAATTATATATATATAATATAAAGAAATAATTTACATGCAACCAAACAGTGATCATACATGTATTTCCCAGATATCAAAACAGAATGCTCCACAAAAAAATGTAACTCGTATCCCCTATAAAAATATTATAAAAATATAAGTTACGGTTGACCCTGTCGGGTTGACTCTTGACAGGTTGACCTTTGTCGGGTTGGCGCCTGGTGTGTCGACTCCTGACTACTAGACCGTTGGCGAACTGACATGATACGTGGAATTCGTGTACATGCGATTGCATCGTTTTCTGAATCGAACAAATGCATTTAAATAATTATTCTGTGCCATTTTTGGGGAAAGGATCTTTTCTGATTTGTTCATCAGTGGTCGATCAAAACCGGACAAATAATTTTTACGAAAACAACGAGACTTTCTTACCAAAACGTGACTTATAATCAATATATATAATAGAAAAATTTTCAATTCATATTAATATAAATGTAATATGCATTAATATAATTTTATAACGTGTTTCGGTTTATTGCGTTCTACATACGAAAAAAAAAATCGTAAATTAAAAATAATTAATAAAATCACATTATCGACAGAACAAAAAATAACATAGACACCGAAGAAATTTAAAAAATCTACAATTTCTCATATCAACACTGACAAATTGTTACATCGAAAAAAACACAATTTTTTAACCTCGAAACTAAAACACACACAAAATTTGCCCTTTCCGCAAAAAAACTCAACCTTCTACTAAAAAAAAAACCTCGTCAGAATCCACAGATCTCATTTCGTACCACTATAATCGATCCGATCGAGATCTGGATCGGATCGAGAGCGATTCTCACGTACCGTCGATCCGATCTGGTCGTTCGGATAAGCGATCGCCGGATGCGCCACAACAGCGATTCGTGTGAGAAAAAATCTCCGGGACCGGTTCACGAACGGGCCCCTAAATGCTGTTATTAATTTCATTTTTACAATGGTGCCGGCGTCGGCCGATGCGATGAGATGGCCGTTTTTGACGTAGAATTATATCATATCAATTATTTTCGTGTCTGGTGTCGTAATGTGTTGAGAATTCGAGGTCCGCCTTTTGCGCTTTGGTGTTGTCGTGTGTGGATTTTTCATCTGTCTGTTTGGTTAATCTGTCGTAAAATGGGTATTTGTTAATGTATTTTTATGATTGTTAATATTTAGTTTTCATTTATTATTAGCTAATCATATTAGGTTCTGAACGTAAATCTTTTAAATTGTTGATGACATGTTGAGTCAGGTTTATTGGATTAATATTTTATCATATTGAGTCAATATGAGAATTATTAATAGTTGTAGATGTTAATTAAATTTCTTGTACGTTATTATGAAATTTTTATTTCTTTGACATATAAACGTACTTTATTGATTTTGATTCTATCTTTTCTAATTAAAAATTTAAGACATAAACGTACAATTTCATGACGAAACAACAACACTAAATTAATATATTATCATGAAAACAAACATATTTACATTATAGATCACTTAAATACAACAACGTGCAGTTACAAAAAAAATCAATAATACCCCAGCGTTTATTGAAATGAAACGAAAAAAACACATACATAGAGTAACATTCCTTCAAAAACATACAATCGAAACTCCATTTCCTCGCCATCGGCAACGTCAAAGCGTCCAAAAGCGAGCTCGCCGAAAACAACAAACGACGCAAAAACGAAAAGCTCCCGCGAAAAATTTCGCAGAAAGCGTCCGCACGCGAGAAGAGCTTTCGCCATTTCGCAGATGAAAGCTCGCCCGACAAGAGTGCAACAAACGGAGTAGAAAGTTTGAAAACGGCGGTGCATTAGCGGATACGGAGCACTCGTCCATTGTTTTTTGTTTTTTGCATTTTCGTTTTCGCTTTTTGCATGTTTCGTTTTTCGCTCATAGGCTTGTTCTTCGGGTTGGTATTGCTGGTTTTTTTTGCGTCGTCGTTTTTCGCTGCATTGTCTTTCGAGCGGTAGCACTATGGTCCGACTGAATAATGGGCCACTATTCACATAGTGGTTGGGATTTGTAGAATTTGCGTGTTAAATATTTGAAATTGGCGATCTGTTTATGATGCTTTGAGTTTTGAAATATATTTCATGAAAATAGAGGATCCGTTGAATTACGTTGTATGAGAAATCATCGCTTTGTCAGTTTTAATTAAGTCCTTTGAATTTTGAAAAACGTAACTTTTCATTTTAATTAGTTTTGCGAAAATGAAGATTTTTCTTTACGTGACATTTCTAAATAATATTATAAAATATGAAAGCGTATAATAAAACTGTAATTTTAATTACTCGAATTCGAAATTTGTAATTTTAATTACCGGAACGTCAATCTTTTCTATCTTGAAAGAAATATCTAGTTTTTCTTGACTTGTGACGATCTTAACATAATTAATATAAGAAGAATTTCTTTTGATATTATCATCAACAATTTCTTCATTACAGATAATACAATTTATAGATTAAAATAAGATTTGCATTCCACAAAGACATTGTTAAAAGCAGAAAGATACGAATCGATACAAAAGATACGAATTTTTTTCATAATCAATCTGAATTTTACTTTCAACATCATATTGTGATTGACGATAGCGTGTTAATGGCAAAACACGCGATTTTTACTTTTCTTTACTACAAAAAGAAAGATTTTGCTCTCGCATATTGTATTATGCAAACAGAAGAGAACGCACACCATACATTGTACTGTACTGAGATCTTTTCGCCAGCCAGATTGACAGATCAATGGATCTATTGTGAACCGAGAGACAATAAGGCAATAGATCATCATCTAGCATCCCATTGTGTCATTATAACATTATACAACTCGATAAATAATGTCAGTATAGTACGAAAAAAAGAACGGATTGTCGTCGACGTACAAATTCCTATAATTACATCGGATAAATCTCGCGCCTAACGTCGCGGAAATAAACCGACTCCGAATCACAATGGCGTGTATATTTATCTATTTATTCGTTTATTTATCGGATTTTCCTCATTGTGTTTATTTAGCTTCAGACCTTGGCGAAGTTTTATTTATACTTACGGTGGGGTTCGAGGAAAACGGCCGGGAAAGCGTTGATGAGGACCTTTCTGCGAGGAATTGTTATGATTCGCTGAACGGTTTCGCTTTTCCTGGATTTTCCTAGGGTTTTCACGGCCTTGGTTTTCTGTTCATGGTGGGAGCATTGTTTCAACCAGGTCGTGTGTAACAGACCATCAGACCGCGAAATGGTCCTCGGCATCCTAGCCGTTCGTTGCAGAAAAGTGCTCCTTTTTGTATGGCTTTAAACGCGGAAGCGAGTCGTCCAAATTAGCACTGAAATTTATGTGCATTTTATTTAACTATACTTATAAAGTTATATGAAATATATTTTCTTATTGTAAATCAGACTTAAAGCTCGTAGAAGAATCAAACAGCTCAATCAACCGTTCAATAAAACAATCGATTGGATATCAAAAAACAGGATACCAGATCCGATCTAAGTGACTGCCGCTTTAAGGCGCTTCAAAAAACCATTTCGAATCATCAAGCAGAAACAAAAATAAAAACCCAACATCGACCTGCGATCCTCAAACGTTTCGAGCATGACGTCACGTCTCGATAGACAGGCGAACATCCGGGTTTGTCGAACCGATTCGGCCCATTTGTCACATACAACAGCTTCTTTTGTTAAGAGAAACTGTCTCGTTCTGTATACGAACATTACAATGCTCGGGTTAGGTTTTCATAAGAATTTACCTATTGTTCTGTCGTGTATGCGCAGTTTTGGCGGGCACAATTCGCGCTCCTTCTGTTTGAAATTCAACATTTTCTCGAAAATATTCATGGCGATTGTTCGGAATGCTGGAGAGAGCTTCTTTCTTCCCGTATTTTATTTTTTTCTCGTCTTATTTTCAGAAGTAATAACGGAAAAAAATTCGAACAGAGCGGAAGCTTTTGTTTCTACGGATTTTTAACAAGCCCATTGTTCGTCGAATGCACTCTCAGACACGGATTCCGCTCTACGTAATGGTTAAATTGTCTTTCGAAATCGAAAGACTTCCCGTTTTCGTTCAATATGCACACACTTCATGCTTGTTATACTACGTTGAAAGTCCCGCTTATTGTTCAGAATATATATCATTGTTACAGGCTGAAAATTCGGCTACATAAAAAAAATCGAAATTACTACGGTATTGTACTGAATTTTTCATTGTATAAACGTATTGTAACCGATAAAACTTTCGATATACTTTCCGTAACTGAAACTAAAAATATCCCTTGATTTCGAATATGTTATATTTTTAGGTATATGAGTTCCCAATATATTCCAGTCACCAAATCCCGAATGTATTTTTAAAATTGGTCGTCGGGGTCGATTTCCCGCGCCCTCTCCGAACTCGGCCATATATTTATTAGGGAAAATGAGCCGTGAAGGCTGAATGTATTACGAGCCCAAATGTGATTGCTGAAAAAAGCAGAGCACGCACGTTCAGCCTCCCTCAAACGGTGTCCTGAAAGAATATATTTTCGAAAAACATACTATTTTATATAAGTCACCGTTCTAACTCGACGCAAAAGTTTTGTATCGATTAGCGGCAAAGCGGTTGAATTTCTCATTTTGAACTTTGCAAACAAAACGAAAATATAAAGAAAATAGGCGGAAAAGTAAGAACTGAGTCGCTCAGTCGTCAGGTTTTCCTATTGAAATATTTCTCAGACGCTTTTCCAGTTTATGGTCTCAGCGAATACAGAACTTTCGCTCGGTTCGCGTGCCGGCAATAAATTCACCATTACGCCATTATTTTCCACACACTTTTTCATTTCTTTTCCACCATATTTTCCCCTTTCGGATATCGCACAACATTTTCGGCATATCGGTTGACACGTAGGAGTGAACCGCCTAAGCGAAAACGGTTCAACGCTCAGCACGAAAGCCAAATTTCCATTATTCCATTCGCAAATCCACGAATTAAAAATCCAAATTCGACAAAAAGCTCCCCTTTTTTGTCGAATTTCGGCAACTGTCGTCTGTCATTGCGGGGTCATTTCAATCAATGCTTGACCCGATTCGTATCGAATTGCTGGAAGGAGAACGGACGTTAACTAATTCAATGTCTACGTTTAAAATGTTAATTATATTCCGACTAATGCGTATTAATTCTGGGTCGGACGACGGAAACGTTTCGGTCATTTCTGGTATTTCAATTTAATCACATTATGCTTCTAATTGCGTGTACACAACACCGTACGTATGATCGTATTTGCATGATTGATCGCCATTCAAATTAGCCACGACTTAAACGATTCACACGAAATATCAAAAAATAATAACACGTTCTTTATGTGATATTGAGCCAGTGAATTCGGCTAATTCAATCAATGTGCCATTATCTAAATGAAAGAATGGCTGATTTTCATTGAACGAATTGACTCGTTATTATAATATTGTATCTAAAATAATGTCTTTTGTTAAGAATAATGATTATATCAATGTTTTTTTATAAATTTTATTAAGAAAACAAAAATTGTTCATTTTATAATGTTAAATTCTGATGGGAAATTAACGTATCAACTTAAAATTTCAATACATACTAATTTAATATTAATATCGGATTCTAACTTAACAAGGTCAACTATTTAACAATATAACCCTTTCGAACGATTAAACTTCGACTAGGAAAGTCAAACTTCATCCAACTGCACACCTGTTCAGTACTAATGAATTTCGAATTTTCCAACTGGTAAATATGCAAAGTTTTGTGTCATTCATGGTTTTTTTTTATATGGTTTTCCTTTAGGCCACACCTTAGTTTCATTTTCGAACCCATCACAGTTTTTGAAAGTAAGAAATAACGGACAAAAGCACCGTTCCCATTGTCGCTATTTGATTATTCTGCAAATGGTAATTAGTCGGCAAAGTTTAACTTCGCTGCAGGTGGTTTTTGTCGCTCTACAATAACTTTCGTAAGGAGCTTGACAATTTTTCAGAGACCGATTTTCAGAATGTAGAGACCCTTCGATTCTCTGTCGCGAAATTCAATAAGGGCTTTCTCACTTAAGGGGTTGCTTGACACGATAAGCTCTCAAGATTATGTGCATAATGCTCCGGCAAAATTAATTGGGTTTACTGAATAATTAGTTTATTATTTTGGGGGCATCACTCTGGCAAGGAAAATTCAAGCGAAAATATTTTTCCTAAGTCGATTTTGCGGTCATAATAAAATTCGCATACAACCTAGAATGATAAATATTCATGGAGATATTCAAATCGTTTTATTTAGTAAAACATTAAATTCTATACGGCTCTAATAAATTAGTTTTTATTAGCGGCACACTTGTATGTTTTGTTTTAACGATTGTTTATTTTCTCATAATCAGCTTATTTAACTTAATATAACAAATATACGACGTTTTACAGTTCAATTTATGAAATTTTGTGTAAATTTTGTTACATTTTCCCCAACGTTTTTCACATTAACAACGTAATTTTCTTCCAGTGTTTATATCCGCGTATTTTCACGCGTTCAAAATACTCGGCGCAGTATAAAATATGTGTCTGTTCGTATGAACATTCGACAAAATTCCAGCACAAATATCGTAAAATTTTATCATCCGAACAGCATAAATTCTGCGAATCTACAAAACACGAAAAATTTCAAACGAACAGTCTATTTTTTTTAAACACTCAAAGACAAACGTTATTCGTGAAAATGTCCCCTTTCAGTTTTCGCACGAAACGACAACAGGACGGCAAGAAAACGACATTTCCTTAGCGAAATAAGAAAAGTTAAACGTCGAGTCCGAACGCGAGAATTAACGTCGTACACCTCCGACCTTCAAAAGAGAAACGAGATGGCCGAGAAGTCAAAAGTAATCACGAATTTCTTTTCGGCTCGTCCCATATTTTTTCCGAAGCTCCTGCTGGTGCTTAATTAAGAAAATTAAGTGAATTACCCGCGGCCAAAACCGTGAAAGTTTACTCTGGGCGGCGGTCGTTAGAATGAAGACCTCCTAAATGTAAAATGTCGACTGGCGGAGAGGTATAAGGGAAAAGCTCCTTGTCCATTTCCATCTCTCGAAGAGGTGAGCCTCCTCGGCAATAACGGTCGCAATAATGCTTATATACAGATCATAAAATCTACTTTTTTTCTTCATTTATTGCGAGAGGCGAAACAGCATTTTTCTACGTTTGAATTACCGTCCGACTAATAATACTCTCATTGTGGCTGGAAGCTCGTTTCTGCGATCTCCTTTTCCCTGTTGTGTTAAATGTAGGCAGAGATATTAGTTTCATTTGTTTATTTTTTATATTAAGCTCATGAACAGTTTGTTAAATTATACATCAAATATATTTTCATTCTTATATAATAATGAAAATCAAATTATTGATAAAAGTTATTTTTTTAATAAAGCACATAATATCATCATTAAAAAAATAATAATAATAAACACAGATTTTCATTACTTGTTTCGCATCAAGATATATCAAAAAACGACCACCCCAACGTCTTAACGACACGTCTAAATTTCCCGCGTTCAAATTAAAACTTCGCCCCCGGAAAAGGCGCGGCCGAGACCTTAAACGTTTTAAATTTAAATAAAACCGTCCATACACCTAAAAAAAATAATCAAAACGAGAGAAAAGGCGAAACGGAACCGCGAACGAAAGCGAAAGAGCGAACGGTTTGGGCCCGACAATTGCGCGGAGCCCGCCCAAATTGCGAAACCTTAAATAAGACGTTTGCATAATGAAAGTTGGGTTTTTTTTTTCAGACGGGGTTAAAGTGCCCCTCGAGTTCGGACACGGACTCTCTAACCTAACCCCGAATCTAACCCGCGCTTTTCAAGCCGTTTTTTCGGGTCGTTTCTGCGGCCGCTTTTGCCGTGGTGTTACAGTGAAATTTTGTTTTATCTGTATTTGGGGGGGGGATAATAATGAGTATATTTCAGACATGTACAATTCTATATAAAACCATATCTATTAGAATTAAACTAAATATCTAATTCTAGTTAATAAAAGTCAATTTCATGGGTTATTTGATATTGGCAGAATTCGATTTCAAATTCATCATGTTTTACAAGTTATTATTTTGTCTTTAAATTTAAATACTTAAATACTTAAATTTGTAAGTTTATATATAAGTATTTCTTTCCAATCATAAAATATTACTGCGAATGAGAATATTTTATACGCAAAGTCACCTTTTTGATGAATATTCAAATAGTTTAACCTTATTCATGACGTTGACAAACCTAAATTAAAATTGATGCGAAATTTTCTATCAGATTTATCCCTTAAATTAATTTTCTAAATAATAAATTTCTCTGTTGATATATAATACATTACATAACAGAGAAAATCATTGAATTTTAATGCATTCAGTGACGTTTTTCATTCACATACATGGATTTTATATTTAGAATATTATAATTTCATATGACCCATCTGAAAATAGTTTGAATCACCGTTGAAAGATAAACTTCAACGTATAAACTGATCCATCAAATGCGTTATCTTATACAAAAAACACCAAACTTTCAACGTCAATTCAAATCTATTATTTCAAAAACTATCACCACTTTTCCCCCATAATTATCAAATCCCAAACTAACAAGATTCCACTGCACACAGTAGCAGAACGAACGAAACGAGAGGTTCGTATTGATTTCCACCGCACACTGCTTTCACCACTCGAGGCTTTGTCGATGTTTTCCAAAAGAATATTTGATCAAAAGGAAAGCAGGGGGTGTTTCCAAAAAGAGGAGCTAGGGGTGTCCGAAATTAGGTCGTTTCAGGTCCCGAGCGTTAAATAGTTTCGTTCATTTCGGTTTAATGGGAACGTACGCGTTACATAAACGCGCATAGAAAATTTTATTGTTGTGTATTGTTAGGAATTAATTTTCATGTTTGTTTTGATGGGATTCGAATTGGATTCAATTTTTAATTTCTTTAATGTATTTCAGTGAAACATTGTAAGAAAATGTTTACATGTATGTTTAAAGAAATTTTTTATGAATCATTCATTTTTTATCAAAGGCATATTTTTTATTACATAAACGTTCCTGTTTTCTTTTAAAATTTCGGGGAAATGTCAAGTATACTTTTGGGGTTTCAATTAAACATATTTTTGCATCAAATAATTTCTATTAAAAGATTTCCTGCGAAAGTTTTTTTTATCATTTGTATAATATAATAAAACAAAAAAAGATACGTTTTTCGTGTTTGCCTGATGAATAACTTTGTTCGTCATGCAACGAACAATACGCGAATTTTTCGTTTGATGTACCAATTAACGACAATTGACTCGAATTTTCGTTTATCACTTGATCATTGGCGTACTTCCTTTTATTTCCATTTCGAGCATACATTTATTTATTCCAAACAAGCTGTTAAAGTCACTAAAACACAGCCCCGCTTTATCGGAACTCATAAACATGTGACGGCGCGAATTTAATATGCGCATATAAAAAGTTAACGGTCGAATGCTAATTGTAAAATATATTTGACCAATCTAAAAAAAAATAGTCTTAACACATCAAAGCTCGATTTGGATTCTAAATCGTTCCACAATTAAACATTGATCGAAAACGGACCGCAATTAATTTAAATTAATCGAACTTAACGTGAATACTAAGAGATGGTTGCATTCAATTTCACTTCGGAAGAGATTTTTGAATTTTTACTGACAATATTATAATGTTCATATATATATTAAGGCAGATTGTCCTATTTGTGTGTTTAATTTTCTTATTAGGTCACACATAACGCTACGTAGCGATGATTTATAGTCGAAGCAATGAATGCAAATTAATGTTAAGTGTATTATAAGAAACACGCGAACTTATTTAAAATGCACTCATACATTTTCAACCATGAAATGTGTTAAAAAAACTGCACTTCTACGAGAAGTATCATGAATATTTCCCATATTTAGCAAAGGTACAATAATAAAACCGTAATAACAATTCATATCGTATATAACATTTAAAATACCAATTTTCACTGATTTCACACAATTATAATGTGCGAAAAAATTAAACACAACATCCCAAAAAAATAAATGTTCTCTCGATCGACCGAAGCGAGAGCGTATCAATCAATTCGAATCGACGACAATCGAAAATGAAAAAAGATACGGAAAACGAATGCGCCATTATCCGTCGATTGTCGAAAAATTTTTGTTCAGTCATCGATCGTCTTCTTTGTGCATTCTGTGGAGTTGCGGAATATTAGCATTCATCTCGAATGCTGCTTTATATCGCGAAAATATATTCGAAAATGTGTACCTTTCTTTTGGATAAAGAAAAGCGGTTGACCTATATAATCTCGTTGGATTTATTAAACATGAATGAAATGTTGAACCGACATTAAAGTGCGTTTTTTTGTACGGATTTTTTTTTATTGAAAATGATGGATTGCGGTAATTAATTGTCTATAGTAGGTGATGTGTTCGAGATTATATCGTGCAGAAATTAAATTATACATTTGAATGTAATTATTTGAAAACGTTGTTGACTTTTACATTGAAACTTACAGGAAAAACCCAATCCTCTTTTTACATGGGGGAGACGTTCTAGTGACTACTGTGTAAAAAAATACATTTTTATATATAAATTTTTTCATACCGCGTTAAAATTTAAAAAAATGTAAAAAAAATACTCAGTTCTTCTTTCCTTGAACCATGTTATTTCGGAACCATACAAAAAATCGTGTAAAAAGCGATTGGGTGTATTTTAAAATCATTATGTATTTCATTATCTATAAAATATGATATCTCAAATACTAAAAAATCATTTGACGATGCTCCACAACTAAAAAATTATGTTCCTCAAAAAAATAATTTCAAATCATATTATTATTTAAACGTGATGACACATCTTATAATAATAAAAAAATCCAATTTTCACAACACCCAATTTAAAATTTTCCACGAACTAAATCATCACGTACTTACATAAAAGCAAAATTAACCAAAAAAAAAAACATACACACACACATAACGACCCACGAAAAAGCGAAAGGAACGATTCGGGGCGGAATAATGTCACCATCGGGTGCCGTTGCTACTCCTTAATCCGGACACATCCTTAACAGTGCGCCAAAAATTGCGAAACGCAATTAATTTATACTCTGGAAAGCGGGGAGAACGTTACCGTGGATGCCCCGAAATTATTTCGATCGTTTCGGAATCATTACGGGGTCCGTCTGTGTCGTTTGCGAGAGGAAAAGATGTCCGTTTTCGTGGTCGTTTTGTTTTATTCGCTTTATTTCGGGTCGGAGTTTATTTTCGGTATTGTTTGGTGTTCAAATTTGGGTTTTATTTCGGTAATGAATGTGGTTTTTTATTGGGAACGATAATTTGATACGGTTTTGAATTAAATACGGGTTGATAAGACGTTTATCGTTGAATTGAATATTTTTAAGTTATGAATTTTCCAGGAAAATTCTATTAGAAAATAATATTTGAGTTGAGATTTCTTATTGAAAATGATGCCCGCAATTTTTTTTTAATTACGTATTTTTCTGGTACTTATTTCTTGATTAATTTAATTTTTAGTTTAAGATTCTTTCTAATTTTCCGTAGAATTTTACTAATTATACTCTTTTTAAAAAGATTTTTATTCTTTCGTAGAATATGAAACTCGATAGATTTATCCAAATATTTTAGAATTATAAAAAATATCATTATTTTTTTAAAAGCCTATTATATTATAAATATTCCCATTTTGAATAATCAGTTTATTGGTGTATTTTTTATAACAATCGATAAAATTTAAATTTACTACATTTTCGACATGCATAGGTTAATTTATTCAATCTCCATTGATTTCAATCTTAATTTACAGACAAGCACCTTATTAGAATATAAATCGAAAAAAAATTGTTGACATTTGTGAACCAATAGAATAGATTAATCCGAATGATACGAAGATCACAGTGACATAACACCGTCGTTCAAACGTAGCAGTACAGCTTTTTTACATCAATCCAAACACAAAAACCTCTTCAATATTCACACACGACAAACACACGTCCCAATTTAATTTAATTATAAACGATTTTTTTATCAAGAAACCCAACTTTTCACATCGCATTCAACACAAAAACAATTTTTTTCACGCCCCACCGATCGATTAATTTTTTTTTTTAATTCGCAGATTTATCACGTAAAAGCTACCGCTTTGCGAAACTCAATCGTAAATACGACCACCTGAAAAAAGCTCGGGACACGAAGGGACGTAAATCCGCGCGGATGTCTCTTTCGGAGCGGAACGCTAATGATGCAGAAGAGTTATTTCATTTTTTATTTCCTACGGGAACCGAACCTGCGAAAACCCATGAAAACTCCCTTCGGCTCGAATTTCGCCCCCCTGCTCCCCTAATGCGATCAAAACGTAACAACTGTTTATTTAGCGTGTACGACCAATTTATTACCGTCATTTTCAGCGGATTCCCTTTTTTTATATGCTGGGGATGTTTGGTTTGGCATGAAAGCGCAGTTACTTGATGTAATTGATAATTTTTGTCGCAGATTTATTTCAGGTCTGTCGTGTGTCTGTTGGTGGTTAAATGGCGCTTTTATAGGTAGTTTAAGAGGTTCGCGGTGGGAAATTTTACGCTTGATAAAATACTTAATGTCATCGAAGACACATGGGATCTGAAAAGGTTGAACGGTGAACGTTTTCAAATATAATAAATATAAGATTTATTTGACGCGTACAACGCCGTCGCTTTTATTAAAAAATAGAGGCTTTAAGTTGAACGGTTATATCGTCATATGAGTACACTGAATAAAAATAGACTTATAGTACAATCTAGTATAAAATATTTTGAAGTTTAATATACCAAAACTAATTTTAGTAAACACGATTTTATTTTTAACATAATTTAACTTTTAATCTAAAAGTTTTCCGTATGTATCTGGTGGTGCTGTCTCATAATTTCCCCGGTTACCGTTCACATTCGACCGTGACTTTGTCGCCGTTATTTGTAGGTTTTATTTTTTACGCTTATTTCGGTTTTGTATAATTTTTTGCCGCTAGATCGTCAACGACTAACGACATTTTTATTTCGTTCATAGTCCAGATGCGCCGTTAATTGCGTTCAGTACGACGTTTGAGATTATTCGCTTCGGCGGCTTCGACAAACTCTATTCGGGCTATTGATCAAAAATTCAGAATACCGAAACGGCTTTTTAGTATATATTTATTTATTTATTTCATCATCACGTGTATATCATATTGTTGCTGAAGTGTTCTTTACGTTATCATTTTTTTTTCTCATTAAAGAAATATGTATTTCAAAACGATCTTGTGCTTAATTGTTATAGATCAACAAAAAAAGGTAATCTAACCAAGTATTAACTAGTATTCATTAAATATCATTTTACTAAAAATTAACGTTACTTTAAAGTAATGCAATCAAATAACATCAAAGAGTAAAATTTTTAATAAATTTCTGATTTAAAAATACTGCTTTTGTAATTTCAAAATTATGTAATCCAATTCAAATTATGCAAATTGTGATTTAGATGAAATAGAAATTAAGATTTTTCGCGTTAACGAAATGCAACGTTCTTAATTGTCGCTCTTACAATGCGGCAAAATTTTCCGACCGCGTTTTGAATTTTTCAGTTTTTCCTCCGCCGCGTTATTAAAAGCTGTATTATAATTTACCGAGACTTCTAGTGAATGCAAAAGCAAGCCATTATACGCAACGGCGGATCATTGTTTTCGTAAATGGGTTTTTAATTCAAATTTTCATACAGGAAAATAGCGGTCAAAATTTCCGATGCAGAACTAACATTTTAATTAACGTTTTTCAATTATTGCACAACGCGGTCGGTACGCGAAGATAAATTAAATCAACACCATCTCGTCACGTCGCGAACTTTTATCTAACAGCGATTAATCCACTTTGGAATCACGATATTGTTCCACCGGTCACTTCGAACTCGCCTTCGCCGTTTTCGGAACATTGGAAATGATTTATTCTTCATTAGGAAATGGAAAGGCTCGGACCGTAGATCATCGAGCGCGGAAAAACCCCTTTTCCAACCGACGTTGTGTATTGCTTATATTCGGCCCGGAACGAGGCTCGGTTTTCAGTCGAGACTGAAAAATGGCTACGCGTGTATCGTTTATTCATGAAAAGGAGGCGCTCGCTCGTAATTAAAATGTTTATAATTAATTGACCGGTCCGCGGAGGGTATTGTCGCGACGGTTGAAAGTTGAACGATAATAAATTTGGGTGTTTTGTTTCGATGGAAAAAATCATATTGTTTATTGTTGTTTGAGTTTTGATTATTAATCATGAACACGAGGACTTCAGGGATTAATTATGATATATTTTTGTAGAAATTCTCAGTGTAGCAAAATGCACTTATAATGAGAAGCTCACATTAACGTTATCTTTAATAATTAATATCAAAGAGGAAAGTCTCTCTCAAAGCATACGAGAAAAAATATTTTTGAAAAGAAAAGCCATGGCACATTCAAGTCTCGGAGGTATGACTGAATTGTGAATAATTGAGAGATATCTTAAGCACGGCGTCTGAAAGGCCTCATCTTGTGAGTGACTTACGAACATACATTCATACAATATTATTCGTGAATCAAAGCTTTTCAAAATTTACACCCATTCGAAAAATCGAGGCTTTTCAAAAGTGAAACTCTTTTTATGTTCTTTCTATTTACGTGTACGCCTAACTATGTTTCAAATCATTTATATAGCAAAGTGGAATATTTGAAATAGTTTCAGATCGCATTATTGTCGCATGTTGTAGTGGGTTCTTATACTCTGAGAACTTTTATTGAACTGGAGTTTTACAGAAAATTTTTTTCACTGATTACATATACACGTAAAAAAATATCAAGAGCTTTTCACTTAAAATAATTGCTGTTTCCATTTCCGTTATAAATTACTGATTAATGTAAAATGCGATATTTTTTAGTTTATTTTTTTTGCTTTGGCAATATTTTAATAAACAAAAAGTACATATTTATAATAAAAGGTGTATTTAATTAGTAAATTTCATGAATTCAACTAGATGAAATTCTAAAAAGTATCACTTTCATTGGAATCAATTGATATTTTTTGATAAAAAATTAGTTGAGGTTCGTTTGATTTATTCACATTCAATAATATGAATATCTGCGGATCAAATAGATATTTATGAACTCGGAAAATTGAAAATATTTCAATCGGCTGGCAAAGGGGATACTTTTCCATTTAATTAGCTCGTAAAACGGCAATCGTATAAAATATTATATACGGCCGCGTATAATGATAGACGTAAAATAAATTTCACGCGCAATTTATGCAAATCGTCACAATTTTCGATTACGCGAAATCAGATAGGATCCCAAAGTCGACAAGAAGAAAAACGAGGAAAAACACGCGCGAGGGAAAAGCTTCGATTTTCCCGATTTTTCGGCGGAATTTCCCCGGCCCGAAAGTCTCGGTGTCGATCGAGATTTATACATTTTCTTCATCGGAGCGCGGTGGGAGGAAGCTCGGAAAATTAAATGAAAATTTACGATGCTTATCTTGGCGGAGTAGTTAGTGCGACGACGGGAAATAAACCATTTTTCACGTTTAATTTTTCCGGAACGATCGACACGCACAGTTCGAATCCGAATCCTTGCAAGGGATACGGATGAATTCTATAATGATTTATCATTAATCAAGCAGCGATAAAGCTTCGAAGTACGCTTGATTCGATTTCATCTTGTATATATTGTATACGTGCCTGAAAATTAATTTAATATTAAAGAATACGGATAGATTTATATATAAAATAAATAATCATTATAATTTTTAAATTTCTAAAGTTAATAAAATAGATCTTATGAGTCCTTCTTGTTTTATATGAAATCAAAAAGATTCTAAAACATTTTATATTATATAATGAAACAATTTATCTCATATGTGATTTTATATCATATTCACAATGTTAAAAAAATATTTAGTGTTTTTGATAAAGCTCGAATATTACATTCCAAATTTTATTTATTCATGCTTACTCAAATATACAATTCGCTTCACTAAAAAACACAATAACGTCACACACTCGCGTTATTTATATATTATTTATTTATTATGTACGCGTAATAATTCCGCGTTTTTGCAACGGAGCAGATTTCGCTTGAAGAGGGTATAAAACCCGTCAGATGTGTTCACGTAAAACAATGTGTTTCGTATACGCACATTATACAATTTTTTCCCCTCTCTTCCACGCACAATATCCAACTTTAAAGGATGACCATTTTTTCAGAATACCCTCATAGACGTATAACTGAAAATACCAGAACTACACGGGAAAAAATTCGAAACAAAGAAACAGAGTATTAATCGCGATTACGCATTCGGGCAATAATCCGTCGCGCATTTCTTAAAACGGGCGAAACGTGAATTTATTTTTTTTCATAATAATATAACGTTTTATGAAAATATTACATGCTCTTTTAAAATATTTTGTCATTGATATAAATTTGATACTCTTTTTAAAGTTTCGAAGTAACACGGTTCAAGGAAGAAAAATCGATTATTTTTTACACGGTTTTTCTCACTTTAATACGGTATAAAAATGAATTAAAAAATGTATTATTATGCGACATTTTAGTGCAGGCCACTATATTGTTATAATTATATATTTATTATAATTATAGTAATGAAATAAAAAAATCTATGTTTTTTGATGATTTTACTTGACGATTTTTTTTCACATTACACAATTTTTATAAATTACATTCGAATAGAAGTTCTGTCCAAATATACTGATGGAATCTATCTCCAATTTTTATGTGATCACTATAATTTTTTCAACATGGTAGTCTCTGGAACTTATCCCCCGTGAAAAAGAGAATTGCGCTTTTAGTTAAAAAAAAATATTATGTATAAAACCTCTTCAATTTCATTAGTTTCATTAGGATTATAAGTTTTTTTTTACTTTTCATCAAAAATATTTTTATTTACCCATTCGATTTTATGTCGTTTTCATGGTTCATTTAGATTTTTATACTTATTATACATCTAATCAATGTACCGCTGATCCAAGTATTATATAAAAAATTATTTCATAATCATCAAAATGAAAAATTATTATAATATATTTATCATCCACTGCTAAATGAAAAATTTTCCAACCCTTCTTACTTTATAAAAACTCTCATTCAACTCACTCTGCATACATTCTTAATTTCATCCGTCCATAAATTATTTTATAATGACCCAAACATTGACACTCCATTCGAAAATATGAACCAAACTTTCGCCCAAGCACCACCGAGACGACTTTATTACAATACTAATGTTTCTACGTCATAAACCTTCCGACGACCACTTGAAAAGTTCGGCAGTAAAATCTCGTGAAACACCAATAAATATCACAATTCAAAACACCATAAAAAAAAATTAAAATCTCCGAAACTCGCAAGCCACATATACACGAGTTGTATCGCCGAATCGGCGCAGCAAACTCGCCATAAAGTCGATCGTTAAATTCAAAGTTGGATTGCCTCCTACGTACGCCGCCGAGTCTACGACCTAGGCAAGTTTAATAATTTCGCTCACTTGTCCCGCAAGTGCGGATGGTCGCCCTATTCGCGGTTAATGCGTCGGTTTACTGGTGCGGAGTGAGCTCGAGGATCGTTTCGGTCAATGCTGAAAGACTGTAAAGAACGTCGGATAAGGTCGTCGTGGTGGGTTTTATACGGGAAATTCGCTGATGATTTAATTAAAGTTTGGATTATCGGAGAGGAGTTTGTTAAGTAAGGGATTCGATGTTTTCGGTTCGCTGAATCGGGGTGTTAATAAAAAAATAGTGAATTTTACCATTTGTTGAATTATATAATTTGTGTTGATGTATGATTGTATTAATAATATGATTTTTTGATGAAAAAATTTGAATATATTAATATTATATATAATAACTTTTCATATGTTTATAAATAGTATAATGTTGGTGAATTATATACCAAAAATTCATCAGTATTATTTGATACGTTTTAACGTTTCAGAATTTGAATATGTTCATTAAAATAAATAACACGAAACACCAACGTACACAAAGAAAATTCATATGAAGGACAGCAAAATTCATTTTACGATTCATATATTCATTTCAAAGGATCGTCGTACATATTAATTTCACATAATTATCCATTTAAATGACAAAAGATACACACATTCTCGCCCATCGCGTATTTTAAACGCCGTCACAATAAAGATGACATAATACGCACATTTCCATTTCACGCTCCATATAAAACGTATTATCTTCCAAACGCGATTTTCATTAACATTTCGATCCGAAAAATTACTACGCCGAGCCATTCCATTAAACACCGCTTTATCCCCGCGCCTCGAGATTTCCTTTCCTGAGAATAAAACCGAAAACAACGAAGACATTAAGCCAGGAAAATGCAACCGCACAAAGAAGCTTTTTTCCCTGTTTCGTCGGCCTTGTCGTTTGTAAACTCGCTGCTTTACAATGTGGCGGAGCGGATAACGCGATCTCATCGAAAGATAGTGGAAGTGTTGAAAGGATGGCTATGAGGAAAGTGAGCACGCGAATAACATCAGTGGATTTGCAGTATCCACTCGCATCTTTAATGTGGTGTGTGTCGGTGGAGGATTGTTCGCTGATGTGTCCGATAAGTAAGTGGGTGAAGTTAGTGGAGTTTGTGTTGTGTGGTTTTTTTCGTTGGGTAGTGTGGAATGGGTGTTTTTTTGAGTATTTAGTTTTTCATTGAATGAAATTGTTTTGTTTGTTCGGCAGGTGGATGAGGTGTTCTGAAAAAGAGAGCGATTCGATCGCGTTGTGATTGTTTTGATTTATTTTGTGAGGTAAATTCACTATATTGAGTTGAATTGATTTTGTTTTATAAAGTTGAATGGATATTTTTTATACATTTCTATGATTTTTTTTTTTTTGCAGTATTCCATAATCGATTATTTTTCATTGGATGAAAGTATTAAATTTAATTAAGAATTACAATAAAATTTGCATACTTGTTTATCGATTAACTTTAAAAAAACTTTTTTTTTCAATTAATGAAAGATATACAATTTATTCATTAATGATAAAGCAGCTATTATATTCAGTCGGTAGTCAAATTATTTTTCAAACTATTATCAGCAAGAATTCACTAACTTTGACAAAAACGTTAATGATTCTTTGACATTCTTTAGAAAGTGGATGAGAATTTTTTTGATATAAAAAATGACTATCAATTTCGACATTTGAATAATCAAATATATTTTTTTAATAAACAGTTTTTTTTATCTATATTATACTAGTTAAATATTAATTTTCAATCAACTAATGTATAGTAAGTGTATTTTTTAAATTTGGTTTTACATATATATATTTCATTTACAACCCTTTACTATAAGATTATCTAAACCCTCATAATTGAATTCCTAAACACAGCCACGGCAAAGCAAAACTGAACAACCCCTGCCGCAAACGACACGAAAATCCCGAAAACGACCAAAACAAAAAAAATAATAAGAACCGAACCGAAGCATTCAGCACCCACGAACGACAAAAGGCAATTTCAGAAGAGAAAAAACACGAAACAATGACCACGGCCGTATCGAGGCCCAAACAGGACGTAATCACGCCATTCTCGCATACGTCCGCGAGTTTTACTGGTTGCGAGTGCAGTCTAGTTCACATGCAAGCCTTTTTCTGATTTTGTTCAGATTGTGAGGTAAAAGAGCCTGGAAAATCTGGGATAAACTGTAGGGGTTGTATGAGAAAGTGGTATATTTGTGGGAGTATACAGATTCTGAATATTATATATATTTGCTTATTTTTTTTTATATTATCAAATTTAATATTTATAATTGGCTCGAATAAAAACATTTGTCTTTGAAATTTTGAATATAAAAAAATGGATCCATATCAAACCTAGCATTGTTTTTAATCTGAATTACAAAGGAAATTCAGTGTACCGTTACATAAACTACACTCAAGAAATCGCCCTTATCGCCATACAGAACTTATACGTATTCCTGCTATTTATTAGGGCGCAACATACATGAGATGTTATAGTCGGAATTTTTTCACCAATCTTAATGCATTTCATACAAATAAACGACACTTCTATACGAGGCGATAACGCTCGAATATATACGAGCAATGTACACGACACATTTTTTCCGTTTCAGTTCCCTTACCTTTTCCGAATAACAAAACATCGCTGAAAACGAGCACAATTTTCCGAGCAGTTATCGCACGTTAATTGCACTCGACGTGGATATTTTCCACGAACGAACGATGTCGAGCCTCATGCATGATTTATAGTTGTTTTTGCAGAGTCGTAAGTTGTCTGAAAATATTTTTTTTTCCTGCATTCGTCAAATATTGGGAATATAGAATCACAATTCACATCTTTCGTCAAATTTTTATAGTAAAATATTTAATGTTTTCATTTTAAAGTATACAGAATAAATCATCATTTTTACAATCGTTTCAAAAAGCTATACGTAACATTCTAACATATTATTACGAAATTTTTTATATTTCTCAAGATTAACATAAATAAATATTGAGAGTTTTAGATCTACACCCTTGATATATCATATTTTATTATATAAAAATCTTCCCTCATCCCGTTCTTTGTGACTTTCTCCCGGTGAGATATGAAAGCTCGACAAAACCGACGATGATTGATGAGCGATCTCGAACCGAAGACGCTGAAAAACCGCGATCCGCAAAACGGAAGATCGATAACGATCCAAAAGCGGATGAAAAATTAAAATCCGATTCGGCTTTTGCGACTTTAACGGTTGTTTTATTGCCGTCTGACGTCTTTTCTTTTTACCGAATTTAACACGGCGCCGTTATTTTATTGAATCGCCTGAAATGACAAAATAATATCGGCGACCGAGTGGTTCTTTGAAATTATAAAATGTGTTTGTTCTGTGTGAAGTTATAATTAAAAATACATTGCCGATTTAATAACTTTCAGTACATTACCTTTTAATGATAACTCGGTTCAATTTGTTATCTAAAGTTGAATCTTATCTTGTTCTCGGCATTCAGTATGTTGCAGCTTGACCTGGGATGTTAACGGTGTTTCTCGACGTAACTAGGGTGTAAAGTTTTTCTTATCCTCCTTGTAATTTGTGTTTAGAACCATGTGACTCCCATCTATTTGGATCTCTAAAAAACATAAAACACACAACAAATTAAGGCTAAAGTATTACGGAAGTAAGTAGAGCGGCCCTGTTGCAGTTATGTTGTCAACTTCTTAACAGTATCTTCAAAAGTTTGATCATAATGATTGTTTTTTTTTTATTATAGTAGATACATTATATATAATCTGATAATTAATAATAATTATGATAACCTTATATTATATTAATGGAAATTTCTTGTTACGTACATGTTAAATGTATTTCAAAATTATTAATGATGAATTGATTATAACTTACCATATTTTATTTCTCATATACACAATTAATTGGGCCAATTTAAATATAATGACTACTAATGAATTCATTAAGCCATTTCTAGGTCTATCAACATCAGGTTACGTTTGATTAAATCCAGTTAGCTTTAATTGAACCGTTATATCAACGTTCAACCCCGTCAACTGATAATTTCACAATTACCAAACAATCAACAGACAACAAACACATTCAATACAATTTCGATTCCCAATCCATCCACAATTTTTTTTCCGAACTAAATCCGTCATAACTCCCGAACCCCACCGCACACAAACCTGCAACTCACATTCAACAACAACACAGACCATCCACCACAGAATCCGACACACACCCATCACTACACATCGACATCACGTCCTCGGCAGAACGTTAACGTGGCGAATTCGCGCCGTTAGACGCCCGTAACGCAATCGCTCACGCACCAGCACGCGGGCACGTACTACGGCCCCGTGTGACAATCGATCCCACTCGTGCTCGTTATTGTGTGGAGTATTCGTGTTGTGGGTTTCTGGGGAAAATTGGGTGGACGATGTGAAGGATTTGGGTCAAGTGCGGCAGCCTTCGGGTGTCTGCGGAGGCTCGAGCGCCGGTGGCCTTGCGGTTTGGTTGTTTGGGATTTTTTGGTTAATTTTTTTTGGGATGGTATGGTGTTGGATGAGTTTTGTGGTTGTTGTGTAGTATTTTGGAAGTTTGTAGTATTTGATTAATGTGGATTAAGTGGTTTTTTGAATGATATTGTGAGGTCTTAGCTAGGATGGTTGAATGACTTGTGAGAAATAAGATGTTGAGTTTTTTTTTGATATATTGTTCTTTTTTAACGAAGACGAATATGGAAACAAACATTATTTTGAAAGTTTTTTTATTGTTTCAGTATTTTGTATATACTCTAGAAAGTTTTTCTTCGTGATTTGTTTGACAAAATGTAAAATGAAAAATTCACAATAAATATTTTTGTAGTATAATACAATTGTATAATAGTTTTAAAAAATGTTTGCCAACTCCTTTTTCAGATAAAATTTTACATATTATAGATACAAACATTGCGTTTTTAAAAAATGATGATGATTGAACTTATATTACAATTTATAATACTAAAAATGTAAGTGTGCAAATTTCTAGTTTGACTTCATAGTGCAAAATCATCATTTTTATATTCATATTTACTAAATAAATAAACATTTTCATAAAACTATACCAAATCTTCTTTTTATACAAGAAATTCGTTCTAGAGATTTTCATTTATAAAAATGTATGGTTACCGTATAAAATTTAGAAATAAATTTGGAATAGAATTTTCATCAAAATATACTTTATAAAAAATGTGTAAAGTGGAAAAATTTCAAAATAAATCATTAAAAAAACATCTTAATTTTCCATTTAATAACTATAATTACATACATAAACTTATAACAGTATACTAATCTGCACATAATCTTATCGTTGTAACATAACAATATACTTTTTTATACCATTTTAAAGTGAAACACCATGTAATAAAATAATCTATTCTTCTCCTTCAATCCATGTAAAAAAAGGATTGGGTGTTTAATATAATATTTTATATTTCAATAAAATATTATAGTCTGATCAAGTCGATCTTATAACACTTCGAAAGCGGATATACTTACTTATCTTGCGCAGATCCAAATCCGGCAACCCCATTTAATCATCATATATTAATTTCATAACAATTCCGCTTTATGCCGACTCACCCTCAATTCAGGTCCATTATGAAAATGCACAGCTTGAGACAATGCGAGAGAACCAAGTTCTAAAATTCGCGGCAATACATTAGTCCGATTCGGCGCCGAGTCGGCCATAAATATTTCAGCCGTGTTCCGACAAATTTCAGGTTAAATAAAACAGGCTTCAGCGGGCCGAAGGTAAAAAGGAAGCCGCCGTGACCTAATTTATTTAGCCAACCGAAATTTATCTTAAGCCTTCTGCGCTCTCTTCGAATAGGCAGGAGACCCTTCATTTTCCCCGCCTCAAAGGAAAACATATTTATGCGCGAACGTAATAATGCGAGTTGGGACCGCGCGTATACGCGAAATTTTACGGTTCGATTCTGTATTACTTTTTTTCAGGAAAATACGATAAAACGTATATTTCTTTTAGTTTTTAAGTCTTTATATATCGTATTTATCATTATTTTTAAATAATTTATATTATTGACTTTTTTATTCGAATTGTTTTTTTATATCTAACTTCCATACAAAATATTTTTTAAACAAGATTTATTTAATACTGTTAAAATTATCAATGTAATTAATTGAATTTTATATAAAAAAATTATTCAGAAAATATATACGTTTTTATTTTGTTTTAATATTTTTTCATACTAAAAACTGTTGTCAAATTTATTTTCTTACCCATTGGATCAAATATTATAATAATTAATTTATGAAAAAAATTAAATAAATATATTATTATATCTCATACAGTTTAAATGATATCATATTACTAGAATTTTATTATATATTTAGATAAAAAATCTGAAAAATTTAAAAAAGTTAATTAATTAATATCTAGCTATAATATTCAAAAATGGCCCTTCAAATCTCTTCAAAATATCTAAATATAAATCAAAAAGCATACGAATAAAAATTTTATAAAATAAATTCAAATCTTTCCCCTTAAAAAAAAGCATAAATATAAAATTTGATCGATCGTATTTACTCGAAAATAAATCATAACTCCCAGTTATCGTTAGCGTACTAAACCGCACCGCTAACTACCGTCGCACGGCAGTAACCGTGTACCTTCATAAACGGGAACCGAAAACGGGTCGTTGGGGGGTCGAAAACGTGCTGATTATTTTTTAATGTCGCTTTAAACACCCCCATAGTCCTACTCATACCAGAAATGTTATTCTTTTGAAGAGGCCGCGGATTTGTAGTGTTCGAAAATCGATGCCATGTTGAAACAGTTTTTTGGGCTTTACGAATTCAGGTTACTTTTTAGTATAAAAATTTTAAAGGGATTATTTTATATATATTTTTTTAATTTTATATCTAATCACTTCTTAAATTTTCGAAAAATTTCAATTCTTTTTAGAGAGTAATTGAATTTTGTGTAATCTATTACAGAATTCTTTCTTATATCCAAGCCAATTTTAATCAAAAAGGATCAATTTTCAATGAACAAAAAGAAAAATGTCCTTTTATTTTCAATTAACTCTTTTATTACAAGTACACTTATAGTTTATCAAAGCTGCTACGTATATTAATTAAAAAATAAATTAAATAATATGTTAACAAAATCTTCAAATTCTGAAAGTAAGAAAACTAAATTAGACTCAAACACGTCTCGTATTCTCCTTTATCACTCGAGACGATTCCAACTACACATCAACTCAAATAAATAAATTAAAACGACAAACATAAACACTCGCAAATCACTCAACTACACACTAACGAACACACGCTTTTAAAAGCCCTCGATATAGCCACGTCAGTACTAATTGCACTACTTCGCCTATTTCTGTACCTCCACACACGTACTTCGGAATCCCACTAAGAGATAAAAAAAATGGTAGATTTATCTTAGTCGGGCAACACCCATTCGAGCTTCTTCGGAGTGAATCACTTCGTGGATGGCAACCCATCTTGTGGTCTCCCTCGAAAAACCGCATCGATTGCTTCTAAAAGCGGACTGCTGAAAGTTATATGCGAACTAATAGGTGACGCAGTTGAAAGTGTGTACTTACAAGGTTCTGGGAAATTTCTGCGTCGGTAGTTTGGTTCGGTGATGAAAGGTGTGGTCGTATGTATCGAAATTATGTAATGATAGAAATCGATACTAATATTTAACTAAAAATCTTAAATCTTATAGTGCTTAAATAAAGATGTAAAGGCCTTTTTGATTTCATTTAATTCCTGTTGATTTCAAAAAACTTATTAGACACCTTCCATTAAAAATTTAAATTTATTTAGATGGTAAACAAATATCCATCTATTACGGATTTTTTTTTATTTAACCCTTATATTTCTTCAGTGATATTTTCAAATGTATACATTTTTGTGAACCGAAACACTTCTACTTACCGTTATCTCATAAAAATGATTTTTTCATGGGTTCTATTATAATCTCAGTGACGTTTTCTTGTGTAAAACATGCAAAATAATACTCAAAGTTTAACCACCGCATAGAAAAATTCGCTTACATAGTAAATAACCGAGTCGACCGTCAGTTTCTAAAGTCGCTAAAGTTTGCTTTTGTCGCACAAAAACCGCAAAGGGACCATCTTGCCGTGGCCATGCCGAAACTTCGCAACGACATTACTCCGCGTTGCGAAATGACAGATAAAAAAAATATCATTTAACAACGCGAACGTAAAAACACAAGCAAATAAACATATTTATGCCCACAGTATGCCCTCGAAATATCTAATCCGATCCGGTTATTTTTTTGAAATTTTAATCAAATTTTATACCGTTCGTAAAAAAATAATATTACCTAACACCATATACTATCAAAATAAACTGGAAACTTTTATAAGTCACCTTTTCAGCCAGTTTCCACACCCTAGGGAAAGACCCGCTTTATGCGATTTCCGGGTACGTTTTGAATTGTTAAAGCCCCGAACGCACTTCCAATGCATCTCGATTCCATTCTGGGCTATGTACCACTGTTTACCCATTCCCAACTGCATCCTTCGAACCCTTAAAAGCGTATTAAGTCATTCATGAGGGCCAGGACTCGATTCGAATGTCAACAGTAAGGGAGCTCGTGTGACATGGCCAGACCATTATTCTCGAGCTGACGTCGATGGATCAATCTTCTGTATACCGATAGGCTTTTGTATAGGTATTTGAATTAATTTAATACTAACATTTTATATATATAAATACTATAACGTTTTATATTTGTGTATGTTTTAGGATGTATTTATAATGAAAATTTTGCGAAGACGTGCATCTAATATGATGGAAACGGTGTATCAATATTTTCTTTGATTTGGAATATGTTGAATTAATTTGTATAATATAATATAACTTGTACAAATCATTAACGAATGTCTAGGAAAAAATTGGATTTTCGTCTAAAAATATGAAATATCTGAAGCGTACCAAAAAGTAATGAAAACATCGAGAATTTTTATTATGGCTGTGATTGAACTAAAAGTAAAAATCAAACATAAAATAATATCAAAATTTTGCTTGGCTCTCAAAGTAAAATATAGTACTTTTCAAAGTAAATATTCAAATACATAGTAGCATAATCCGAGATTTATTCTGAGAAAAAATACCCCTATATATTATTGTGTTATATAATATAATGAAAATTATCGAGTTTAATATCGAATCTCAATATTTTTCAGATATAGAAAACTCAGAAACATTTCTATTTTAATAAAAAACATCCAATTTAATCAAATTAATTCGTGGAAAAGATTTAAGCTAGTTAAATTATATTTGTATAGCAAATTACATGACTTTATATTCAAGTTTCTAGTTTTCCATTTCGCACACATTTTAACAACGCATAGTTTGTCCCAAATTATCTAATAGTCCAGAATAGATTACGAAGTTAATGTTTGACCTGCTTTCGAGAACTCGTTCATAATACACCCGACACAATCCCTCTTTATATACTTTTCAAAAGAAATCACGCTCATTCATTCACGGTTTTCAACAGTGACGCAATCACGACGCATTTTTCCCACAACGCGAAAATCAATACGAAATAGTATTAATTTTGGCAAAAGGAGCGCATTACACTTTTACTATAGATTTTTTCGGTGATTTATCGTTTTAAATCGACCCCTCGCCCACCCTTAGACTGAAATATCCTGCAAAAGAAATTATTTTCGGGGACTTTTCCGGCTTTTTGGATATCGGCGTCCCATTGAAGTGATCGTGCCTTCAAAAGCCAAAGGTCCAT
Source organism: Hydropsyche betteni (assembly GCA_028571205.2). NCBI lineage: Eukaryota > Metazoa > Arthropoda > Insecta > Trichoptera > Hydropsychidae > Hydropsyche > Hydropsyche betteni. The sequence continues at coordinate 4,952,944 of JAOXNN020000088.1, read as the reverse complement.
GGACCAAAAGGTCTCTCGTGTAACTAACTATCTTTCCGCTACGATTCATCTTTTTGACATAGGTGGATTTTCAGACGTTGATAAACGAGCCAAGTCGTACTCTAATTTGAACACAACAAAATCACGCACAATGTGAACGCTCGTTGTTGTAAACAATTTATAATTCGAAGATAAATATTGGAATAGTTTAATATTAATAACGCTGTGTTTATGGTACGGTGAGCACGTTTTGAATTATTATAATGTTGTGATAAGCCTATGAAATTCTATATAGTATATATTTACCCGTATTCTGAAGATCGAATTTTCAGATATCCTCTATTTGATTTTAATTGTAAATATAATAATATTGACGCACAGTAAACAGTATTCAAAATACTAATTTCAGATTGAATTTTTAATTTGGAACTCTTGACTCTATATGAAAAATTCGAAATATTCTCATACTTACATATCTTTTCAATATGAATTTTTGTGTATGGGAGTACGTGTGGATTCCCATACGTTTCTTCATTCATCAATGTTGACTTGGTACTATCCCTGTGTTGTCTTCTCGCGTTTAGTTTGGAACTGATGATGACCAGACATGCGATATCTTCATAATATATTTTCAAGGCAATTATAGTAATGCGTGTGTAATTTTCACATAATAACGTTGTGGTTTCTTTCTCTATAACTATTATTTTTTAATTATCAAAAAATTCATCCTTGGAACTCATAGATTTTTTATATTCAGTTTATTACTTTATTGTTTTTAATAGATTTTGCGTTTTATTTTTAATGAACATAAATAACGATAGTGCTATAAGCGGGTTTTTTACTAGTTGAAACTCGTGAAATTTTTTAGGTTCATCGAAATTTATGCGAAACACATTTTAAATTCATGGAAGCTTCGATTTTCCAATTCGTAGAAACATTATTTTATCACAACTATGAATGCGAATAGACTTGTATACATCTGAAAATCTACGTTCCTTTAAAATTCAATTCACGCGATCGTAAGGACTTGATTAAAGTAACTTTTTTCATAGACGCGTAGTTAACTTTCTTCTAAAAGTTTTCTTTACCATTTCTACAAACTGAAACTTTAAGTTTGCGATATTTTTTTTCCATCCACTTCGGTCTTATATATTAGAGTTAATTTCAAACTTTGCGCCGTTCAAACAAGCGCACGCGTAAACGTTTTCTCTTTATTCAAACGCGCAATATCCAATTTTACATACGACGAAAAAATGTGAGCGCATTTTCAGCTAAATAAGTAATTTATTAATTTTTCAGCGAACTTCAAACGGGACGTGCGCACATATATATGCAGAAAAAAAATCTTTAATAACACATAATCCGCGGTTTCCCGTGCGCAAACACTCGCCAGAAATAAGAGGCGATGGTGTGGGCGGGAATGGAACGGAGGAAAATGTATTTAAATTAGGGATTGAATCCTTAATCCCGAACGCGAAACCCATATCAAAGCTACTCGGAAAACGCGAAAAAACCTGGCCATAAAGCGGCACCGTATAAGCAGGGGAACTAAACGCGAAGGTTGCATAAGAAAATGAAACGTGGATCACTTGTCATGCGATATCGTATTTTTTGGCGTGTTTTTTATGTAATTATTCGTATCCATTTGTAAATGAAATTTAAAAAAAAAATAAAAGTACCTTTTCAGATTCTATAGTGGTTTTATATGCAAAAAATCTGATTTGATATTTTGAAAATGTTTATTTCTTGTTTATTGATCCCACTATTTTCTAAAGATATTTGATTATAAGATTATAAATTATTTTAATAATTATTCCCATATTTAGAAAAACATTTAAATTTTAGATAAAAACAAAAAGGTCTCATCTCATAAAAGAAGGCATAAAAACTCAAAAAAATATTTACGGTATCGCCAAATCCCATCAATCAATTCAATTATAAAAAAAAAACAATTTGGAAAAAGACCATCAACCATTACAAAATTAATTAGAACGCTCCGTCAAAAGAGCATCCCTACCTCGTAAAACCCTTTAACAGAACCCAAGCCTCGATCGTTCAACCCTTCAACGACGAAACGATCCTCCACAAACACAACCCACATACAAAAACACCTTAAAAAACGTATAAAACTGCACTGCGTGTTCGAATTCGCGCAATAGTTCGCGTGCGGCTCGCCACGAAAGCGACGAGATTAGCACGAAACGAATTCCATAACGCGGCTTAATTTACGATTTATTTTAACGCGAAGCCTCACCGATACTTTTACGATTTCTACACAAAAATACGTACGTAGTCCAAACACCCATAAAGGTGATGTAAACAAAATGGCGATGATCGATAACGCTCTACGCGCACTCGCGTATATAATGGGCTTCGGTTGAACACCTCTGGCTATATTCAATATATTATTATTGTATATGTTCGGGTTTATGTAAGGCTTTTACGGGCGAAAGATGATGGCGTCGTAAGCGAAATTTTTAGTGTCGAATCTGCCTTCGTCGCGTGTAACATAGTGTTTATTACTGGTGAGGCTTTACGCGTTTCCATAATTTGAATTGCCGGGTGTCCGAATATTGGATTTACAATAGTTCGTAATTTTATCCGGTGTTTTGAGTGAAATGTTAGATGGGTGTGTTGGTTTTGTACGAAGTATTTGGGTCGATATATAAGTTCAACGGATGTACGATTTAGTGAGTGGTTTCAATATTATGTATGAATTTCGTTCATTATTAATCAGTTTCAAATCAGAATATGAATGAAGAAATTTAGTTTGCGCTGAATATTTTGACGATATCGAATTGATTAGATGAATATGTAAAAGCGTAAAAGATGAAATTATTTGAATAAAATATTTTATTATTGCATTTAAAATATATGCCTAATTAAAAAAAAAAACAAGCACTGCTATTTTTATTATCTTCATTAACGTATTTAATATATATTTTTAACAAAATATTCAATGCAGATATTAAAACACAAAATTCTATCCTAACATACAAAACTACCAACAACTATACAGCAGCGATTTTTAATTATTTATATTGAAACGAGACGATCAACCGTATCTAGACGATTATATTTTCGAGTCTGAAACGCAATTTTCTCGCGCCACTATTGTACACAAGAGATAACGTTATCAACGGAGCCGATACGACCTATCCTCTTTGCTTCGACGACCTTTAAGCCGGGTATCCTCCGTCTGGAGAGAACGAGGAGGCTTCGAAAGTCAAAAGTCGTGGGAGGAGCCTCGAAGGGCGAGTTTCGGAGCCAAAGCAGCCTATTTTCCTCGCCCATAATCATGTCAGCTGGAAAATCTGATAAGCCGCTCCCAAGGAGACCATATTTTTCGGAGAGGAGCTCATTTAGTCCGTGGGACTGTTCGTCTCAATTAAAACCGACAGATTCATGAATAAGCAATTTTCGATAGACAATTTCGCCGCCCTTCCTGTGCGTAGTGCGGGCCCTTTTTCCGTCTTTGTCGTCCGCAGGAATTTTCGGTTGGTTTCGTCCCTTTTCACCGTCGGAAAAGCCCAAATTGAATATCAACCATTTTCATATAAATGAAAAATGTTACGGATAATTGAATCACCATAACTTATGGCTGCCGACTCTCGGAGGCTCCTCTCGCCTCTATATCTTAGCGCGAAATTTCCTTCTTCTTCAATTACAAATTTTGTAACGATAATTATTCTCTGGTGATGATAAATGCTCGCGATTAGTATTCCACGAGCCTTTTCAGACACTTCTACCCTTGGTGTGCGAATGATATTTTTATTTAAATTCGTTCCATATAGATATTTTATTATAATTTATTCCGTGATTTAAAGAGATTTTTCATTTAACTGCTTTAGATTTGCAGCAGAATATATTGGTCATGAATTTTGATTGCCCTTTAAAAATTCGCATCATAATTAATACTTTTTAAATTCGAGACGATTTTTCAAGTTTTTATCTCATATAAAATATAAAATTTAAGATAAATTTTCATCAAATTCAGCAATGCGCTTCAGAAAAAAAACAACGCCGTTATCATCCATAAAACACAACCAACCAACACTCCATTCGATCCAAAGGAAAAGAGCACTATTCGCCTGATATATCGACCACTTCACAGCCAGGAACATCGAACGAAAAACCCACAATAAAGATTCCGAAGCCACGATCCCAGCACCGCTCGATCCAAAGAGAGAGGAGGTCACTGAGGAAATTCTAGGGTCCTACGCCTCTTAAAAAGGGCATAAAAACGAAAAAGATTGGCGCAAAACACAGCCCTTCCCAGCCCCGGCATTAAACATTCATCGATGGGAGAAAGTGAAGGGGGCCATGGGCATGGGGAAGTCTTCCGAAGCGAGAACGTCAATAAAGAAGGACTAAGGGTCAAGGTCGAGGACGAACTAATCTTCTATGGTAGAGCTTGTGGTGGTGTGGTCGGTCGATGATGGACGAAGGTGGTTTGTCTTCTGGGTAATCTTTGCAATCTTGAAAATTTCTACAAGAAAGGATCCCTTTTGAAGTATTATATGATAATGTATAGCGGTTCATACATAGGTTCATTCGTAGGTCGGTTTTGATCAATATTTCCAATAATTATGAAAAACGTATATCCTTCACTTTCGTGGAAAATCAATCCTAAAGTCTTTGGAACTAACTTCGAGAAATTATCGATTCCGAAGTAATGAAAAACTTTTCATGCCTACTCTTTATCCAAAACTCCGTGTATTATACTTCTGTAGGCGTTTGATGAATAAATAAATATATTTTAAACGAAAATATTCTAGAAATTTTCGAATAAATATAAAATTTTATTTATAATATTCATAAATTTAAATTACAGAGTATTCAAACTTCCAATTGATTATTTAATAATTTTTAACTGCTGATGGATTTTTCATTTGCAGAATCGTAAAATTAGAATAAAATATACGCTTTGTTAAATTATAAATTATGACCCTATAGAATTCTCCAGATAAAAACATTTCCGTGTAAAAATAATACATATTCTATAAAAAAATACCTTCAGAAACATAAACATGTCTCATCTTAGACATCCACGAAACTATCGAGTTTATTTATACAATATATAGTTTTATTACCGTTTTATGGTAACGCCTAAGTATCAAAAACGAAGACGTCTCGACTTCCTCCGAAAAAAATACTATCAGAAATTATTTGATTATGGTAATCGGCCGTAAATTATGTAAATCGTGCCGTAAATAAGAGAACACTGCAAATAATGGTTGCTCGAGAAGAAACTCTACGTGAGATCGAACACGCTATTGTATTGCAAAATTTAAAAATTTGAAAAAAATCGATTGTCAAGTGTACGCATCGGCCGATTTCAAAAGTAAAGTTTAACACAAATATGCCATTATTCGACGATATTTAGTATGTAGAAAAGATATCAGTATCTGAATAAGTATCAGAATATAAATTGTCAATATGTTACGTAATCGAATTTTCTCTATTTCAGCTTGAAAAGTATTCGATTGAATTGAAAAAAATGTCTATATAAAGGTGGAAAACTTTTGAAATATGTAAAACGATATGGCGCCACAGTGTCTGAACAAGTTCGATATCGCCTCGATACATATAAATAAAAAGGGTAATTTATTCATAAAGAGAAAGTAAGTTAAACGTATTCAATATCAAAATCTTTTCGTATCAAATAAAATTATTTACATGTCCCATAAGTGTATCAATCAACATATGTTGTTTTGAACAATAAAAAATATACACGCGAACCGTATTTCGCGCACTACTTATTCATTTCAATCGATTTTCAAATATTTTTCCAAAAAAACAAAAAAATTTGTATCAGAAAAACTCGCGTCATGAAGCACTAAGTACTTTGTACTTGACAGTTGAATTATTAAACGCGTTCATATACACATTTCCTGTCAAATCAATTCAAACGTTACTTACGTGAGCGAACATAACCGGAATCGGTAATAGAATCTTATTGAACGTGACAATCGGGGTTTCACGTTAATGATTTATGATATATTAATCATCTTTACTCGTAATAGCTATACTAAGAGCCTTGATCCGTCAGAATTTGTAAACTCAAATGATTTATACGATATGAAATATGTCTACATTTGCATAACATCTTGCGATTCTATCAATCATCAAAGCACAAAAACTCGAAATTGCCTATTTATAATTGTAATTGGTGGATTATTCCATAGGTTTTAAATCAAATTTAATATAACGTTATAAATCGATTTTTCGTAAACTTCAATTAGTTCAAAATATACATTTTTATTTTACAAAGAAATACAGTAATATTTTCAAAATCACTTTATTGAATCGAAACATACAAAATTCAGTTAAGTCGTTCTGAGTACTAAAATTTTACTGTAAAGCGACATTAACAATTCCAACACGAATTCCGAACATTCATATTCATCAGATTTCATAAAAGATCAGAGTTCGACCACACTAGATCCGAACTGATAACAATATTCGTCCAAACAGCACGTTCCCTTCATAATTCACGAATACCTTAAAAAAATCACACAAACACGCAAAGTCGATGGAAAAATCGACCCACCATCCTGGCAAGTTCGTGCTGTGAAAGCGTACCGAAAAAAAGTGCGCGTGTGTACGGGAAAAATTTACAGCGCAATAAGCTCACAAGGGGAGGGCACGAGGTTGACGGCTCTAAATTGAATGAAATTTTGTAGAATGATAGTTTACCCTCACGGTATTAACATGTCAAAATCTTAGGACCCAATAGCCAT
>JAOXNN020000088.1:4898289-4946148 GCA_028571205.2 Hydropsyche betteni | reverse complement strand
TAATACCGTGAGGGTAAACTATCATTCTACAAAATTTCATTCAATTCAGAGCCGTCAACCTCGTGCCCTCCCCTTGTCAGATTGTTCAATTTTAACCCACAAAAAGACCATTACACGGGAAAAGTGCGGCCAATCGGCAAAAGGAGGCTTCGAAGCAGTTAATGTTTTAAAATGGAAAAGAAATGACTCAATACGAGCGGCGATAAACCGGCAAGATAGCCGGCCCGAATTTGCTGTAAGATAAGGACTGCTAGGAAACAAGGAGTTGTTATTGTCGTTGGAGGAAAATGGTAATCGCAGAAGTGGAGTCGTTGTCCGTGAGTCGTTTGCATGGAAAAATTCAGCAATTGTCGCTGTAATGGTTGTTTGTGGTGTTGAATCTTTTCGAAGTTCACCTGAATACGGTGATGGTTTTGAATGTAAAATTTTCGATTTCATAAATATTTGATTCCTTTATTTTGCATCAAAAAGGAATTTAGAACAACATTTCATAAGATCTCTTAACGAATCAAGTTTTTACTAAAAATAATTCAACACTATATTGGCAAAATTTTGATTCCAATATTGAAAAAAAAACAGTATTATTTCTAAACTAGAACTGAAGCGCTACTACAGATAAAAAGTGAACAAATTGCAAATCGAAAAATCCAAAAGATGGTCCCTATACCGAAAAGTGTGCGAAAAATCACCGGGTGTTCGTTTCGATATTTTCGCGGACGTGAAAAATCGCCAACATTACTTACGAGTCGCCCGGGCATATTTTTCGCATGATGTATGCTTCGTATTCTGTGACGTCACAAATAAAACCTCACAAGTCGTTATTTATAAGAAAAATACGCAGGCCGGAAAATTCTACTACTTTTCACTCTATGGAAAAATAAATATAATTTATATTCAAAAAAATGGTCGATTTTATAATGCTTTGTTTCTAGAATATATTCAAGGGCTCATTAGTTGTATTCGTTATATAATGTTTTTTCTGTTGTAGTATTGTTTTTCAATTTTTTTGATTGCGATTATTTTATTGTATGAACAAAAAATCATTAGGTAGTATTTCTAGGAATTAAGATATTTGAAAAAAAATACTACCGACTATACAAGAATTTTAAATGATTAGTAAATAAAATTTATTCATTTAATTCATAAAAAGCGTTTTTTTTTAAATTTTAAAATATTCCAAGAGCACTTCGAATTCCTCTCGACTTAATGATCATCAAATTACAAATTTGCAAAGCAAACGATGCACTCTCAAATACACGATAATTACACACATTTTTGTCCATTAAAAAAAACAATAAACATTCATCAAATTCAAAACCTCGCACACAAAACAACAACCAAACAAGGCTACGAACAATCCCCAAATCCAACGCTCGAATCACGCCCGACTTTTGCCGAAACGCAAAACTCCATCCGCCCAATCGTCACCGTCGACACGCTCAACTCGCGAAATGATTAACCGGCATCCAGCCGATATTTAATTAATTTACCAATCACACTCAGAATATCACGTATCGGAGCAATCTATCGCGATTATTAAATCGGAAGCGATCTAGCTTTTCGCGAGCGTATTTCGGCGAACCGTTACCTCGCAACACAATATATTATTGCCCCGCGTTTATACGCATCGAATGGGAAGTCGGTTAAGGCTTGCTCGCTTGTTCGAGTTCGGCTTTTGATTAAATTTCTCGAACGAGTGTTGCCGCCATGCGACGTGCTCGAGTTTCTAATATTTGTACAAGCCCGCCTGCGTATGATGTTTGCATTAATGCGAATACTTGTAATTTTCGTATGAAAATCAATTGTTGCGCGCGGTACGCGGTGTACGCTCTTGTTTTGCGAAATTTAGTATAACGTCGTATTGTGTGGGAGATGTTGAGATGATTCGGGTTAATGATTATGGTTGTTGCTTGTTTTCTTTGATCGAATTGAGTCGTTCGATGCGGCGAAATTGCCGATTATAATAATTGCTTTTAATTCAAATAGTTTCTTAATTAACTTCGTTTTTATTGTTTATCGTTATAATTTTTTTAAATAATTGAAAATTTGTTACGTTAAATATTATATGAGATTTTAGGATACTATACGCAATCATCCGTCTGAATTTTGATTATTTCAATGTAACTTAACTTCAGTAATAATCTCAAACCAGATTCATTTAAATATTATATTAAATTATTTCAATGGATCGTTTTAATCATCATTTACAGATATCCTTCAACTTAAAATGGAGATAGATCCCTGAATCGTAAGTCAAATCCAAACATAAAATAGACAATCAATTTTAATTATACCAAAATTTCCATTTTTAATACAATAATTCTATTGAGTCCATATTTTTTCCAAAACGCATTAGCTATAAGTAACATAGTATTGATAAGTTATGAAATATATCTCAATTTTCGTTTTCACCAGAAAAAATCTTGAAATACTTATCCTATAATATTAAACTATAACCTAAAGTACACCCAATCCTTTATTTACACGGGAGTTACGTTTCAGAGACTATCGTGAAAAAATGCATAGCGGCCATATAAAAATTGCAAATAAGTTCCATCAGTATGTTTGGATAGAACATCCATGCAAATTTATTTTATGAAAAAATTGTATTGTGAACAAAATTTCCTCATGTAAAATCATCAAGAAGCATCAATTTTTTTTTATTTGATAACTATAATTACATATATATAATAACGGTATACTGACCTGTACCGAATCTTACATTGTGGCATAATAGTACTTTTTTATTTATTTTTATACTAAGTTAAAGCGAAAAAAAGCGTGGAAAAAACTTCTTCCGTGAACCGTGTTATTTCGAAACCGTGTAAAAAAAGATTGGATGTAGTTTACTGTACAATTTTCTTTAATAACGTAATAAATGTACAATCGAAACAAAATTACATTTGTTCGGCATACAAAATGAACTGTGATGCACCTAATTACTTTGTTTTTCCAATGAAAAAAGAAAGTCGAGTTAGATTCTTTGGCACTCATATAAAATTTACAACGTTTACGGTAAGCAAAATCGCGTGTTAACCCGTCGAATACCACGGTTTTTCCAAGGCCTTCGAATGCTCCGAAATTAGCCCGCTTTTCCAAGAAAATCGCGGTTTCGCATAATTACACGGTGTGTGCGGGAATTTTCACGCGAATTTTTTTTTTCCCAACTTATAATCGGCCGATCGGATTTTCAGTAATGAAATTCTAAAACGTGTTATTTGAATGTGGAAAACGAATATAATAGTTTTTCGTAGTTGAATATTTTGAGGGCACACAAACTTTTCAGTGAAATCTCCGTGAAGCTTTGAAAGTTATAATTAATTGGTTGAAGCAACTGTCGAAATAACTACACGTTCTAAGTTTTACTTTAAATATTGATATTCCTTTTAGAAGTTAGCACATATATTATTATGTAAATTTTCCGTCTTCCCACATGACGCAGTAAAATATGCGTATTTACTTTACGGCATCATGCATAAAATTATAAATTTCTCTGAGATATTTCACTTTGATGTTAAAAATTATTATATTTAGTAAAGGTTGATTATAAATTTGTTTCGGTCGAAATATTTCACATATTGATAAATAAATGCAGACGTCACTCATTACTTAGATATTATTTATTACAAAAAAACAATTACGTCACATTGAAATCAATCATCATCCATTTCAATAGCTTACTAATTACACTACTAATTTTTCTAAACGAAAATAATGAAACGTTATGAAAACAAATTATTATCGTCAATATAATATATATAAAATTAATATTTTATTCTCGAAAACATTCAATTTCATCCAAAATATTCGAATAATTCGAAACAAACGACATCGCGAAATTTCAGCAAAAGCCTACTGCCATCAACGCGACAAAATTACAGTTCGTCCAATTATTTCGCAGCGCGAAACCGTTTTGGTCGTATTTTCAGCGACGATATTGACATAATTCGATTTTCGCAACATTAGTCCGCGTTTTGTGAGCATTTTCCCTTTTATTATGAGCCGGCTCTGTATCAAATTATACGATAATATCAGCCTGGTAGGGAACAGCACCCGAGTCTCTCATAATTTTCCGTGTTTTCTGGCTGTTTTTGCGCCTCTGTGTGCGTGCATTTTTATTATTTTTTTCATATTTGCTTGTACAACCCTTTTTTCAACAGGGGATGCGACCTGGACGTAATAGCCAGTTAACAGAGACAGAGGGAAAAACGTAACCGAAACAGGTGTTAATAACGCGCACGAGCTTTAAAACCCGAACGAACCCGCGGGAAAAGAACACCCCTGCGCTTTTTCAAAAAAAAAAAATTAAATTCGGCACAAAAAGGGAGAGCGGTTGTCACCGCAAATGAATATATCTCTGTACGAGGCGGCCGTTTTTGTCCGAGCTTTTTGCCCCCCGGAGGATTTATAACGAAAGTTTTCGACGAAGATGATGATGATGATGATGATGATGGCCCCGGCCCCGGCACACAAAAAAGTCTTTTTTTTGTTAATTGATGTTGTTGTTGTGTCGTTGCGAACGAGCAATATCGTTGGATAGGTAATAGCCGAGGGCGGCAATTTTCACGTTGTCGTTGTAAAACACAATGTCTCGTTAAACGCGAGCGAAAATGTCCATGCGATTTTTCGTAGACGTATCTACTACTGCTCGTTACAAAAAATTAACGAAATTATAAGTGATTCATTTTTTTACATTATTTATTAATTTTTTAATTGAAACGATCCAAATCATACAAAATACAGCGTTATTATGTAACGTGCAATAAAAAAACTGTGATTTGATTACAGTTTTTAACAATTCAAATTCATCGTTTTACCCTTCAAATTGGATATTTAAATTTCAAATTGGACTATAGGAAAGTATTATTACATTAAGACCGTTGCCATAGTAATCAATGAAATTCATTTGAACTTTGGATTCTTATTGATTTGTTGAATTTGATATGTTAAACATCCATTATGAAGTATAAAATGTAGAATTTAAAGTTTAAAACTTTGAAAAAGTGTAAATGAATGTATAAATGAAATCAATTTATTTTTTTCATAATAATCGTACATGAATATCAATCAATATCCGTATTCAAAATATTATCAATTCATACAAATAAATCACATTACGAAACGGAAGCTCGCCGATCCGGATTGAATAAACGATTATTAAATTTACATACACATTCGAGCCGGTATTATAAAACGAGCGTTTTCATAATTGATCGCAGCTAATAACGATTCGACGTGTGTACGTCATAAAAATAAATCTGTCATAATGAAAATCGCCATAAATTATAACATTACAGGCTTGTGATCTAGTTTAAGAATGTCGCTTATTATACGGTTTCCATGCCATGATTTATTGGTGTAATTAATAAACGCACAACACAAGGGGATTCGGGGACGTATCGTTTTGGCACACGTAATCGAAAATTCTCGAAAAAAAGTGAAACAAATCATTGGAAATGGTTTCTTTTTGCGTTTCGAAGCGAAAACAATTTAATTGTATATGAAGCTCACGTTTCTCACGAATTTTTAGGGTCAAAACGATCACTTTTAATTGCTGGAGAAAAAAATCTCATTGTTGTCTGCGCCCGCATTATATGTAACTTTCCATACACGTTTTTTAAATGGAATAAATGCACATTTCAAATTTCTTATATCGAAATTTATTTTCAAAAAATTTAAAAAAGATCATAATAAAACAAGGCAGCGAGAATCAAGCGTAAATCAATCACTTTTAAATAAAAACTTTATAATGGGATTTCAATGTTCAAACGACATTCAATGCATATTTCAAATCTAAATAATACACATATTAACACGAGTAATTCTAAATCTGGAAAAGTCCAATTTTAAATTAGATTTCGAATGAAAACTCAATTTTTCATTCACGATACGTGACACATTACAAACTCGCTTTCCCGCGAGCGCAACACATCCATACATTCAGGTTACTATTTTCGTGTATATATCGAAAATCCCATTTCGACGACATATTGTTTGCGCGACGCAAAATAAGTATTATAAAACTCGAAGGCTCTCGTTGTGCGACGTAGTAATATAAAATTTTTCCCGGCTCGCTAGAGTTTTCCGCGCACGAACGCGACCTCGTCGCAGAGTTTTCCGGGCAGATTTCCTCGGAAAATGCCAAAAGGCCACCGAGGAAAAACACAAACACACATTACCCGGGGAAAAAAAATACATCGAGAAAAAAGCGTCACATAATTTTCTTTCATCGCCGCCTAAATCGCGCGCCTAGCCTTTGGGCCGAGGCCTGATATGATTTTAAAAATCGGCCTATATTGGACTCGAGGTAGAGGCTTTCGGAAAAGCGGGATTTCCATGTGGCCAAATCGGAAATGGAATCTCGCCGAGGATGAGAATCTATTCGGGTTTTGTCGGTCGCAAATTTTCGCATACAATGAACGCGGGTCTTACGTTAATTTCGCGGTGGAAATGGCACGTAAAAGGTGATTGGATTTTTTTTAAATATGTATATCACAACATAAAATGTACTCGTAAGAATATAAGATTATTTTTATTTTACTCTCACATGATCGATGAATTATTATATAATTTTTTGCAAATTAAGTAACTTTATGAATTACGAAATTCAATATTTTCTGAAAATTTCTTTACGAGTTTTAAGTATCTGCGAAAAAGTTTCATATTTGAAATATAGGGTTTAAAAATCACTTAAAATCTAGATTGCTTTAATATTAAAATATTCATATATTAATTTAAATTCAAATAAGATGGTCTTCGTTATACCGTATCTTTAGGCCTTGATGAAAAATTGTACATTTTTAATCATTTACTTTCACTTGAAAATAAAAACAAGAATTCTAAGATTAAAGAAATATACTTTTTATGCAAAGTTAAATTAGCTTGGAAAGATTCATTAAATTTTACTCTGTGACTTACATAATTAATTAAATTCATCAAAACCGCGAAATTAAATTATTCGAGACGATAAAAAGACAACCATCCACATAAAAACTTGGACGGAAAATCAATCGCAAAACAGCACATTAACAGAAAAGCGAAACGAGGCACGTACATTTCTGAGCATAAAAAACCTCGATTTTACGACCGCACATAAAATAAATCCCAATAAACACAATAATTCCCATCCCTTCACTGGCCAAGCATACACACATCCTAATCCCGTTCAGCTTTACGGTTGGAAACTGCATAGTTGTTAGAGCTGAAGTCCACGGCTTCTACGTGGCAGTACAATTTCGTTTGTCGACAAAACTAACCCTTAACATGTGTAGTGAAATGGTTATTCAGCTTGCAACCAGTTAGTTAGTCGTTAACTGGTTTACACGTTCTCGTAGAGTTAAAATTTTTAACTCGGTTTCTTTCCGTTACGTACGGGTCGTTAGAGCAGAAGAATTGTGAACGCGTTCAACTTTTCTATGCATTGTGGGAACGTTTCATTCTCGTATGGTTTTTTTTCATTTAAAATTATTATAAGGATTTTGAGTATGAATTTGTTTGAAATTGTGAGAATTTTTAATACAGTAATAGAATTTCATTAATATTAAATGGAAAAAATTGATATATTAATGAATATGAAAAATAATTATGTACATGAACAATGGGTCTCATATAATCTAAATTAATTATATTTTTTCAAAATCTTCCATTATACTGGAAGAATTCTATATTTTTCATAGATAAACAAAGGGTAAATTATTCTTATTAATTACAATATTTGTATAGTCGCAAAAGTACCATTTAATTGATTTTGAAAATATATTATATGATCTAACGATATGACTATAATAACGTACTACCATTCGGAATTCATACTTATGATACACATAACAAAGATGCATTCCTAAATTAAATATAATATATACAAAATAATGTAAATCTAAGTAATTCCATTCAAATATCAACTGAAATAAAACGATAAAATATCGCATATATTATAATATCACAGAAATCCGAAGAGAATTTCACCGAAGCGTTTAATGAATAGAAACGACACGGCGTCGTTGTTATACCGCACACAATAAGCATTTATCTAGATTCGCGTGATTACAAATCATGTCGAATTAATTGTAATCATTGTACTTCGGAATTGAATTAACCGAATTTACAATGTAGCGTTCGGTTAGTAATCGAGCGACACAGTATATGAAAAAGTATACGCACAAAACATGAAAGGGCGATAAGTTCAAGGCTCAGTATACATAATAGTGACAGAAAAATATGAACGAGTTGTGTTGTGAAGAGCCCATCGTTTTTATCCTCAATTCGATTGATCACGATTTGACATTAAATATGGATACGGTAAGGAAAAAAATACAATCGATAATTTCAGTAATTTTGATATAGCGTTCGAATATACGGTGTATTTTTATGTTTTGTAGAAAAACGAGCATTAAAAATTGCTTAATGTTAGTATTATATTACATCGACAATCAAAAGTACTTGATTGATTGAAATTATTTTATACCAGCTTTTTACAGTCCACTGTAGGTCAAGGCTTTTATCATTCATATATTGATCGAATTATTATACAAATCATTTTATATCTCATATTATTTTTTATTTTATTTTATGGGTTACTTAAACTATGATGAAATGAATGCCAAAATTAAAACATAAACGTATATTTGAATTTTCTAATAACGTATTATTTTTATTTGATCATTTTAACAGAAATAATACGATTTCGGAAAAGGCGAATTTGTCGGAATTATTAATTCACACGACAGAACGATCCGGTGAATATTGAATTGCACGCATGAAAGCAATTCGTCGAAAGACAAAATATCCCAATACAACTAAACAAAACGAAAAAGAGACGAATATACACACAGAGAAGACGAGAAGGGAATAAAAGGCGAAAATGTATTAGCGAAATCCAACACGGCGAGTACTGACGCGGAAAAAAAGATACATACGAAAATTGTAACAAAACAACGCAACGGGAATCAAATGGGAATCTGAAAAATAATTTCACACTAGAGAAACGAGGCTTGTACGTGGAAAGGCTTTGATAAAAGTATCCGATGTCCATTAGGAAAAGATTCGGCCGGGATTCTTCGGGATAATAGAAAATGTATTATTTATGTGGAGGCCTGTAACGGTCGTTACCGCCGAGAAATGACTTTTGTGTGTTTTCACAGGAAAATCTCGAGACTTGAACGCGCGAGAGTGAAAACCTGCTGATTTCCCGGGATGAATATAATGTTTCGCGCTCCATCGTGGGGTATATCATTTTTATCGTGGGGTGATCCCTTATCGGTTTCCGATTTATAAACGACTGATAAAATTGATGTACTTTCACAAAGACTCAATTAATCATGGTAATCAATTTGGCCCATGTCAATTCTATTGAAGGGCGCGCTCGGAAAATGTATTAATACACAAATACAATATCGTTAAATCAAATTAATTGTGCGTATAAGATTTAAAGTTGTAATTGATTTTCAGATTCGGTATGGTCGTTAGTTATGTAATCTTATATTCTTAGAATATTAGTATAGTCTTATTATTAATGCCTCAATATATTGATTATTATTATAATTGGATTTATTTTATTTATTTATTAAATTTATTTCGAAAATATATTGGATTTGCTATTAATTAAAAATATATATACAAAATTAATGAGATGAAAATCAAAAATTTCACTGAGATTTACTTTGATGAATGTGCCGAAAAAAAATGAAGAGATTCATTTTTTTGTTAAAAAATCCATTCAAACTTCGCTAAGACAAATTTATACAATATTTTTTATACATCCAATCTCTCTTTGATGTTCTTCGAATGTTTAATTTTCACGGCTACGTTTCACAAGTACGCCGTCGTTTTATTTAACTCGAAAAATCATTCGCAGACTGGTCGCATTTATTACATTTCCACTGTGCTCAACAACAACAACAACAATAAAAATAAAATAATAACGCAAAAAATACTCACCAAGAAAATCTTTGTGTGTGAAATTACGCAACGATCGCATTGTGATAAAACATAAGAGTCGCATTGTATGTAAAAAAAATTCTTCAGAGTTTACTGCACCTACGTTCGTGTGAAAAATGAAAAGTGCCCATATATTGGGCCGAGGTCGGCAAGTATCCGCTAATGTTATTTGAATACGATTTTGTGAGTTGATATAAAAATGTCCGACGTGATTGATGTGGGCGGCGGGACAACCGCCCCGCTGGCCGCCCTTGCCACCCCAGGGCGGAAAAAAGGAAAACAACCCTAGCACCACCCACTAAACGGACAGTTCATGCATTATTTTAATGCCTGGTCATTTTTCATTATGGCTATCGATCATAATTTTCCCGTTAGGCCCGCACTATGAAAAAATAACGACTATTAGCCCGAATGCGACAGAACTGAATGAAAATTACATATGGAGTGTGTGTATGCGCTGTGAGTGTGTTCGTAAACAAAAACAAAAATGAAACAAACATATTTACTTTTGTTCATAATAAAACATTTATTTTGATATTTCTCTCCTCATACAAACACTCATCATTTTTTAACGGAGAAATATATATAATATATACAAGAACGACATTAGAACATTATATCGTTATAATTGTTTATCAATGGTACTTTTTTTTCATCATTTTAAACTTTATATAAATAATATTATTATTTGGCGACCATATCATTTTTAAATTGTTTATTTATTTATTTTCTTACGTAAATAAATTAAATAATCGATATTTATTTACAAAATCTCCAAGCATTCAATATACGAAATTTACTATCAGTCGTTTGCGTAAACACATTTTTCAAGTTTACGTCTGTACCCTAAAGTATATTTATCCATTATTATGAGACATCATCATTCAAATTTATATATATGTATAAGTATTTACACAAATTACAATAGGTAACTAGCTAAAAGGTTGTATCTAATCAAAGATTATTTACGTACAGAAGAGACGGGGTCGAGCCGATCCCAAAAACTCCTAGGCCGACCTCCCGTCCGGGGGATGGGTATCACACGTATATTTTATCATCAACGTCCCTCCATAGCACTTCATCCTGGTCTGGCACTTCCACTTCACGCACCTCACGCAAACAAACTTAACTATCAACATAGTCATCGAGAGTCGTCTAGAACTAGAACTTACACGTCAGTCCCGCACCCTTCCTGATAACCTTCGTCTGGCGAGCTGCGGCTGTTGGCCAGCGCCCTTTTAAGCGCCGTCACTGGAGGCAACACTGGGACTCCGCTCCTCTGCCACACCCGCAAGGTCTTCGCTGGCATGGCCCCTGGTTGAGGGACCTTCTGATGGTCTGCCGTCGACATCATCGGCAATCCGTAGTCTGGAGGGTAGCCGTTGTGTGTGGCGTGTGTCCTCGGGAACGTCCTGCTCGCATAACCCAGCTCCTCCGTGGAACCGTCTACGCTCCCATTACCTATTATAGGTGTCTTATCGTCATAGTGATATCCTTGGTTAGCTACGTTGCCCACACGACCTAAATACATCTCCGACGAGGCGTCTCTCAGAGCGGACTGCTCCCATAATCCAGATGGATACAATGAATCACATGCTTCTCTACTATACTCGCCGCTGCCGGGACGAGGCAAGATCGGCAGCGGAGGCTCTCCTGGTAACGTAGCCAACTCGCCGCTGCCCAATACTTTGGTATCGTTGATTAGATCGGGGTTATTACCGTTCGAAGTGGTAGGCGACACAAATCCGTGTCCCGGGTTGACGATGCTTCCGTGTCCGTCGTAATGGTTGGTCGTGTAAGGCATGTCGGTCAACCGAGGAGGCTTTTGTACGGGATTACAAAATTTTAGGTCGTTAGGGGCCCTTCGTTCGGCGAATGGGGGAGCTTCGGCGGTTGGAGAAGGCGATGCCGCTTTTACGCTCATCGTTGGGGCTGTTCCATTGACGGTGGTCACTACTTCAAGCTGTCCGGGAGTTTTACTTTCTGAAAACGGCGTGCGACGCAACCTCATAAGCAATGCCATAATTACAAAGCATATTAACAAAATTACAGCAAACAAGACAGCGCTCAGTCCAATTATCTGACCACTGCCTAGCGTTGCCATTCCAGCTGTTCTCATCGACACGTGAAGCGTAAAATTGGCTTCAGCGCTTCCAGCTTTGTTCTCAGCCACGCAATAAAACTCACTCGAATCAGTTTCCTGAGCGTTAGTTAACACAAGCATCGACTTCTTTTCGAACTTCCCTTCTTCGAAAATGAACACCTTTTGATAAGAGCCGAACACAGTATTGTTTGATAGCGGTTTTCCGTTCAAATACCAAGTTATGGTAGGCGGCGGTACGGCGTCTGCACGACACGTCACCGTAGCATTTTCGCCCGTCGTTGCCTCAACATATCTGTTGACCGGAAGTATTTCAGGCTTGCACGCAAAATCGTCAACATGCAACTCGCCGAAAGTACGATCAATTGTGCGTACCGGGCCGTCGACGCAAACCGGAGCCACAGTGTAAGGTATATTGTTTTCGGTCAGCCACATTTTGGCTGAACGTAACCGACAATCGCACACCCACATATTATCGTGAAGTTCGACTCCGTGCAACTTGCTCAAAGATTCAACGGTGCGCGGTCTCAAATCCGTCAACTTATTATTATTTAATTTCAACAGCTCCAACAGAGTGACACCTTCGAAAGCCTTAGGTGCTATCGATTGCAGATCGCAATGCGACAGATCCAACTTGACCAAATTGGGCACGGTCTGGAACGCGTGTCCGTCTATCTTCTGTATCGGATTGAACGCCAGCGTCAAATCCCTCAAGAAGGGCACGTCGTTGAAAGTCGACGACGGCACGCTGGTGAGCAGATTCTTCGACAAATCCAGCTCGATCAGATTCGTCAGCCCTTTGAACGCCTCGTCGTCGATCTGTCCGAGTTTACAATTGCGCAAATAGACCTTTTGCAGATTGTGCAGCCCGGCGCGCACGAACGACTCGCGCGGCAGTATTTGCAGGTTGTTGTCGGACATGTCCAGCACTTGGGTTTCGGGATCAATGAGGGCCGGAAGGGTGATGAGGGCCCTGTCCACGCACTCTACCGACTGCTTGCCGCCCTTCCACTTGCAATTGCACACCGCGGGACAGGAGCCGGCCAAGCCATTGACGCCGGCTCCTTCGGCCACGAGGGCCACGGCCAAGACGGCGACCGCGATCAACATGATAGGATTCGTTTAGGCTCTACCTGAGCATCGCGAGTGCACTTTTTTGAAATTTTAAAATTGTTATGTATACGAAAACAATCACATAATTTTCATGTTAACTTTTAAAGGTTCGGATCACGTACACGTAGATCAGTTTGTTTTCATGACGCACGGATGCGTCAACGCGCGCGAATTATAACAATAACGTGCATCCCTCGCAACGGTCGCACGTAGACTGCGCGCGGCGCGGTTTGAGAGCACGCGCATGCGCCCCACCTTTTTGAGCAAGCATCATCAAAATGCCGAATACAACATTAGCCGACACGCGAATATCTACCTTAAATCAAAATATAGTGTGAACCTGAATAGCGTATTCTAATTGTATGAATCTAGTTGCGAAACGGCTTTGAGATGATATGCATGCACCATTCGTTGTCGAGTGGGAAGGGTCCGCGAACCAAAGTTTCGACATTGCTGATCGCTGACCCTCTCCCCTCTCGTTTGATTTTACGTCTCTGCCCCCCCCCCCGCGTCTATGTGGTGTTCTCGTGCGAGTTTTACCTGAAGCGCGTTTCATTCATGAAATGTACGCAGGCAAAAAGTGTCTGTTCTCTCACCTGGCGTGTGTGTGGCCGTTGCAGGGCGCGTGCTTTTCGATTAAAATTTATACCGAGTGTATGTTTCGTACGTCAGCTGTTGCATTTTTAGGGATTCGTGGAAAAATGTTTAATTTTAAACGCTCGAATAGTTTGATTGGTATATTATACTGTTTTGAGCATCCTGTTATTTTGGATCATAAAGTTTTTTTAACTTTTTTTCATCGACGGATGTTTACTATACATCTAATACAAGCTCTTTGCAATACTGTGAAATTTTTGTACAATTTTTCTTATCGCATTTACATTATGGTATCAAACATGACTATCAAAAAGCTAAATATTGAAAATGTCTCGTTCTAATATATTATGTAAATATCAATTACATCGATTAAATGCATTTCTGTATCAAATAAAATTTTCGTTGATCTTATTTTTATTTTCGTATCATATTTCATTAATTATACAAATAAGTAGAACACGTACTAAAAAAAAGACAATTTTCAAAATAATTAGAAATCATCAGATTGTTTTCATTTTGAAAAGCATCGAAAATCAATCTTCGTGTTCCCCATCTGGTATTATTGCGAAGATCTAGGGCGCCCATAGAAACTCAACGAGACGTACAGTTAGTTCGTGATCGTTTTCGACAAATTTCGTTATTATCGCATCCAGGTAAAGATCGGCAACACCACAAAGGCCACAAGTCCACAGATTTCGATTCGTAGAAGGCACGTTTCTACTGTCATGGAAATCGGTTATTTACAGGCGAAGTTCACGTCCGTTCTCACACGCAGGTACTCCTACCTGCTAAGGTAACATCGCTGAGTCACATTGTTATACATTACCAAAGGAAGAGCACGACCGAATGAGAGAAAAAAATGAATAAATAACAAAAAGAGAAACCGAGACGGAAAGATTTCGAGAAAAAAGTGGTCATTACGCCCCGGTATAGTGAATGAGCGCACCACACCTTTTCGGGACTGTATGGAGGCTGAATGTTTAGTCATGGTATAATAAACGTGGAAAATTATGAAATATGCTATAACATATTAAGATTAGAGAATATTTTTGAATGTTACATATAAAAAAGATCTCATCTGATTCGGTGGAATAACGTAGATGCGTTCACGTAAACACTGACATTTTACGTGCTATCACATGATCGCAAATGCGGACGTGTTAATATTCATAGAATTTGATTTTTTTTCTTCAAATTGTACGTTGAATATTTTTTTGTATTAACAGCCGACGATTATGTCATAAAATAAACTCTCGAGACGTTCTAAATTATACCGTGCGATCGTCAAATATTGATAAGAGATGTTTCTAAAATTCTATAATCGTTATCTCACCAAGGAAAATATATTCAAATAGAAAACTTCCATGAAGTCATTTTATAATATTTTGAAAGTAAACTTACGCTTTCTATGTACATACATGAAAGATGATTATGAAAATTTTGCACATATTTATTTGCTATAATGTTTCTTATAATTAAAATAAATTAGCTATTAAACCAGATAATAGATCTAATCGGCAAATAAATTATTCAATAATATTTAAATATTTGCACTATCGATAATAATTGTCCAATTCTCAATTGAACTAATTTCCAATCATCTATATAATTATATTTAAATTTTATCATACAAAACTCAATTTACATATCGAATTTCATTCAATTTATTGAATTCAGAACATGTTTCTCTAACACAAACTGCTCAACTATTGTAGGTTATTTCCATATAAATAACACACCGGCGACTACAGAGAAAGTTCAGAGGTACACTCATCTCGAATATAATACGACTCATATAATAAAAAATGCGGCAGCAGACGTAAAAAAAAATCAAAAACAAACCGAGAAGAATTGAACCTCAAGAACTGTGGAACTCGCGTGTGGGTGAACAAGTTCGAACACGTTCATCGACCAAGCACATTGAGAAACGCCAGAAGGTCGACAATGCACCACTAAAATACTAAAAAAACGCCGAAATCTCAAATAAATATCGTCATCGTCATATAATTAACATAATGGCGATACGTATCCGCAACAGGATGACTACTGGTTGCGAAATACATGTATGTGCATGTAAATTATGATGAAATTGGATTATGTTAAAATATCTCTTATTAATTATGATGAAATGTTGAATGATTCCATGAAACAGTTCTTAAGCATAATTCGGCAACATTTCAATGCAATTATGAGTAATAGTACTTCAAATCATTCATCGAGGAATAATACTTGTCGTATCCTGCCGAGTTATAACCGTTCAGTTGTTCGATAAGGATGTTGAAGTTAAATAAACAAAAAATATTATTTGTGATGAATGAAATACTACTGATATTATAGTAATACAAGATATTTGTAAAACCTGCACAACGAAATGGCCGTATATAATATAATAGAATAATTTATTCACCCGTGGATGAAGCTGTTTTTTTGTAGATTAAAAGATAAAAGAGTTAAATCCATCTTAATGAATTACTGTGAAATCGTATAATCAAAACCTGTCGCTACCATAACATGAAATATATCAAGACAATTTATATTCTTTCAATTTGTAAAACAACAGTCAATACAGTTATATAATAAAATATATACTATAAACAAAACGCCTAATTTCTTATTATAATTTGGAACATCAAACAAAGTTGTGCACGTAATTCATGTCAAACTTGCCGCAAATGCAAATTCCACGTCGGGCAAGTCAAAACAAGATATTCACATGTCGCACAAACAATTAATTAATTCATAACGATGAATCACATTCAATCCATATCGACAACATTCTTTATATCTCAATCGAGCGCGGAGAAACTTTCCATTTTGACTGACGCACTTATAGCTGTTGATTCAACACATACAAAAATAGATATAATTACACCATGAATCACGCACAGTTTTACTTTCAATCTCGACAACCAAAAATGGACATCATTACTTTCCATCCAACGTGACGCAGAAACCCGCTTCCATTCGAACATAATGTGCAATATATTAGTCACGACATTTTGATGCGCCCATGAATAAGTTTTTGTGTTAATTTTATTGATCGAAAGTCTGTAATTTATTATGTATTTTTACATATGGTCACTGATTGATATGGAATCCGAATATTAAAAGAATGATAATAAAACATCGAACCGTAAATATACAAAGCGCAAAGCAACGTAGTGTAACGAACGCTTAACGCGCTAACGACCGGACACTCTTTAATTAACTCAATTAGAGCCAGCGGCCGAATTCGGACGATTTGGCGGCCCTTTAGAACGGAGACGCGATTTGCATAAATTTCAAAAAAATAAACTGGACTTACATGGTTTGTTTTTTCGTCTAAATATACGTTGGAGCTGTGCGGATGCAACGAAAAAAAACTATCATCGAATTTTCGTTATATTATAGTAGTCTGTTGACCAAATTCGATGTATTATATTTATTATACATTGATGATATATTTTTGTTCTTTGTCGAATTTGGTGATTATTTTATTGATTAAATTAATAAGAGGGTAAATTTTTTTAGTACTTGAGTTGAATTTTTTTTATAACTTGACTAGTATTTGTATTAATAAGACACGTTGATAATGCCATTTATTTTCTATTAAAAAAATTGAAACTTCTTCCATTTATTTTAAATCGATATATTTCATACATTTTCATCTCGTTCAATATTTTTTTAACAATCTTTCAGATACCATTTTATCATGATATATAACTAATCAGATATCACAATCACATCAACCTTTTCGATAACAATAAAAAAACCATTCGAATTAATAAACAACCTCCGAACTACCTGTCCATTACGAAAAAAATCAATAGAAACCAATATTCTTCCTAACATCCCCCATCTTTGAACTTGCGGAATTCGTAGACTTTTAATAAACCGTCAGTAGCCGCCTCCTATGACAAAACTGAACGTTCCGGAATTCCTACGGACCATTGTTGATAATGACCCCGCGAATGTGCGGAATTCGCACTCCATTGTCTGGCATGCCCCCCGACATGCCGTATTGTATAAACGAATCCTGTTTTAATGTCGCCTTTTTTTTTTGCGAATTTTCACGCGTTATGAATTCATAAAGCGGTCTTGGGAGTTTGTGAATTTTTTCGCAATATCGCGAAATGTGCCGGACAACTAAGCAGCGCGTTGTTCGGTTTCGTGCGTGTAAAAATTTTATTGTTTCGTAACATGGATTAAGGAATAGTTGATGTATTCGAACTTTAACGTTTTACGATATCGTTGTGCGACATGCGTGTGAGAAGTTCGTTACGTTCTCTTTTATTATTGTACCTTTTTTTAAATATTATTTGAATATTATCTAGATAAATAATAATAAATGTATTATAATAACTTATTATTGAGAATAATAGTATAATATGAATAAAATAATTTTTCGGTCTATATACGAACATTTAATATTGTGTTCAAAAAAAAATTATTTAAGATATCTCGAAAAATATTTAGATAACAGTATAACGCTGGAAAAAATCATGAAAAACCCATATTTTTTCCATGCTGAAACAACCCGACTATTGGGCACATCTAGTGGGAATAACGAGACGAACGATACGAGATCCCTCACAGCATCTGCGCAACGTACTCCCACACAAGCAGGACCCACCACAGATGTACTTCCATCCTCCAATTTATTCAGCACTTTTTTTACGCGGTTTCACCATAAAATGGTCAACTAAATTTATTTTTGCACTAAATTTTAGTCGCTTCTTTTATTTTCGGTGAAATTTCAGACGCGTTCAGTAGTTTACGAATGCCGGAATTCGTGGGCGTGTTTTTATTTGCGATCTCGAATATATTTTACTTTTTTTTCTATGAAAGAATCATAGAATATTTTCAAAATTTTTAAATTTAATTAACATTTTAATATCATTATTGTCGCATGGATGAGAGTGGCTCAGGATAAATATGTAGAAGCGAATGGAAAAGTATTGGGAAGACCTTTGTCCAACAGTGGGGGCCAGCGAACTGCTTATGATGATGATTATGATCACCATCATTAATGACGACCCACTAGTTATCCACTGCAAGAAAAAGTCTCTTCAACTAAGTTCCCAGATGTTCGACCAAACGACACCAGCACACATGACACTGACACACATCAACAGCAACACGTACACCCTACAAAACAGCTTCACACTTCAGCTTATACATCTTCTAAACAGCTCTGGCCCAATTGTTAGTGTGGTACGATAGTTTAAGTTGTTTTACAATTTTCACACAGGTAACGCTCTTATTCTAAATATCAATGAGTGGGAAATTGGTATGTCAACTAATGATTGAAAAATACGCGTAGCGTCTACCTCTTGTGTTAGATTTAACATCAAGAGTTTGTTTTGAACACGTTTTCACAACTCAAGCTAACCCAACCTAACCCAAGCATGATACTTATGACGTCTATTTTTAATTTAGTCGCTATTTGCAGTGCTTAGACCTATTTCCTTCATTTCATTTTTTGTGTACTAACGCGAATCAGAACGTGTATAAACAAACTCGTTTGATTATGAACATTCTAGTTTATATGTAGGTAAAATTTGACAATAGACGTTCAAACTAAAATCGATAAAGTGAACACTTGAACTGTAACATATACACGACTGCACAAATCGAAACCCAACCATACAAATGACACACAGACAAACTCCAACACCCATCAAGGGGACTTCACCACTCGACACACCCCCCAAAGAGGATGAGGACCGTTTTTCAGCGACGGCCAAGTAAATAGACGGGCAGACAATTAGGAGTTGCGGCCTCCGGTAGTACTACCGAAGCTCGGGCAGATAGCACTACGTGGGCGTACCGAAACGACAAAACATCGCGGGCGTTGTTAAGGATTTTATTGCCGACCATAATAATTAAAGCCGAGATTCCCCTAATGTCCTCGGTGCCCGAGCACAGCTTGCCAAGGTGGCCTGCGCGATCGTCGTCCTCCTCGTTTTTTTTTTTTTTCAGGGTGTATTGTGCAAATTTTTTTTCCGCTCAACCGGTGTTCGCCCTTATCTGGCTCTCGTCTAACGGCCGCACTTTAGTCCCGGTTCGGTGGGAAATTTTACCTACACTTTTTAAATGTAAATAAGGCAATTCGCATTTTTCATTTTTTTTTTCCACGTGCCGGTCGAAGGCCGAGGAGTTTCACGCCAAAGGACTAATAGTGGCCGTTGTGGAAAGTGAAAAATCGCACCTGACACCCAGTTTTGCATGCGTTGGAAAATTTATTTGAATGTTTTGAGTTATTTTGAAAAATAGAATCACGATCTTGAAACTAGCATTTCAACCCGAAACAATGTGTTCCATTTTCGATCGCGCGCGACTAAATCGCCAGTGGGCGTCTGGCCTAAGGATTTATTTTAGTGTTTAAACTCATTCAGAGCTAACTTTGCTTTATTTTGTAGTTGGTATCAATAAGAACAAAATTTCCGAACTTCTGATAAATAACGGAAAAGTTTTTTCTATAACGAAAATTGTACATATTTTCTAAATATAGTGATGAAAAATATAATAGATTAATTCGAGAAATATTTTCGCCGTGGTGAAATTAAAAGTGAAATTCAACAGTTCTTATTCATCTCATAAATCAATTGATTCTTCTTATTAATTTCAAATCGATAATTTAATAATACTTTCACTCTTGAAAAACTATTAATTACAACGTGTGAACTTGAAGTGCGTCCTTTGAACAAAATTTAACCGACGACTCGACCATTTAACCCGTCGGCTTTTGTCGACGCCTAACGCATTGTCTACATATAAACTCGCAGTTAAAGTTTGAACTAATCGAATCCTTTATAATTTCGTGAATGGGCAATCTTAGCGAAGATTCGGATCGCACCTGACCTGAACCCATTGAATGCACACACACACACACACTCCAAACGTATTGTAGCCATTCAACTCCGACAAGATCCCGAGGATAGTTTCCAAAGACAATGTTTTATAAGCGCACGGTTCGAAAACACATATAATTATTTAATTCCGAGCACTTTGAGAGAAGCTCGAATCTCTTTCGTAAATATTCTTGTGCGGAACCGTACCATTGGCACTGGCGAGATAACACGAGGAAGCGTCGGTGAATTTACTCGTCCGCTCGACCACTTCGACTAAAACGACCACCTCGAGGAGCATGAATTAATAATTCGTACATTTTAAACCCCTTACTGCTTGTCTCTTACAATATTAATTAAAAGCTTTGCAATCTCGGAAGCAGCGCAGATTTGAGGAGCTTTCCTTCGGTGATTTTTACTTGAGGCGCTCCTTTGCGCACGACTCGACGTGCACGAAGTTCGAAGTCGTTAAATGTAATTTAAATTAGCCAATTATAAGAATGTACTCGTTCATTACTGTATAAGTATCATATTAAAATTTTTAAGAATTATTCATTCAAAATAAACTAAATTCTCATTATAAAATTACATGCGTGATTTTTTTCACAGCATGCATAATAAATAATTTTAAAAAATCAACGTCGTTCACAAAATCGTTAATTTTAAATATTGTATGTTTAATGTCAGAAATATACGAATAATCATTCTCAATTACGATAACGAAAAACTAATATTGAATCCTTGCTGACGGTGTATTAAAACTATACAGACTATTTATTCGAACAAGTATTTAATTAACATCCAATTTATTTCAATTTTCAATCAACAAACATCATTCACAAAGCAAACTTCATTACAAACAGACAAGTCGCTCAACATCTGAAAAAAAAAACTTCATACCAAACACTCGATATAAAACAGCCGTAACAGTAATCGCATTTAAAACGAACTACGAAGCGAAAGTTCGCATCGGCGAAGTCCTCCTCCGCAGCCAATTACCCAAATTGGCGTCGGGCCGAAATTGCCATCTCCACCACCCACAAACCCTCCCATGGACAGGTCCATCCCCTAAAGCCTCCCGTACAATTTTCCGACCGCGACGTGTTAACGAAATGGCGTCGCGTGGCCCATTGGCCGCCCCATGGCCGGGAACGGTCCTCTTCCGCGGCTTTTCCACGGTTTTCCATGGATTTTCCAGGGGTAACGACGTCTCGTTTCGGCCAGACGCTTCCTGGGTGCATCGGGGACAATGACTGTGGCAGTTGCATGCCTCTTTAGCGTTCGCGGCTCGGTTAACTTGATGCGTTGTAATTATTATTGGATTAAGTGCGCGGGCTGATCCAATAACGGTCTGGTGATCGGCGAGAGGTTTAATTGGTGTTTTTCGAAGATTAGTTCCGGAATTGTGTAATCTTGTTTTTATGGGATGGGACGGTTGCATCGGTGTTTTGTTTGATGGGTTTATGTCGTGTTTTGTGGTGAGGAGGGTTTTGGATTTCTGTCTCGGGAGTGTTGTAATGATTGGGTTTGTGTTTGTTAAAGTCTTTTTTTTTCATGAAAATAATATTGTGTTTGAAAATAAAAAATGTGTACTTTGATTTAACACTTTAATGAAAGTTTCATGGAAAATCTGGAACAAATTGTTCAATTAACCTGATGACGTAACGATCAGTGTCGATGTACTTATAAAGTTAGTTAGTACCAGACAATACAAGTGTTGTGAAATGAACCCACGTTATGTACGACTTTCCCCTTCTCTATTTTCGTTATTTTGAAACCTTCCCCTTAAGATAGTAAAGAGGAAATCCCATCAGTATAATCGACCCAAGAGAGTCATCTAAGTAAAAATGAGCTAGTAGATCACTACACTCGTTGTATTCCTAAACTAAAAATGCACTGTATAATAATAAATATATTTAAATATTACAATTCTTCCAAATATTACAATTTCACCAAATTTATGATCTGAAAATGCGTTTAGAACCACCCTTAAACATTTATCATTCGCACACTTGGGATTTCTCATATATTACGTGCAGTTTTGAATGAAACGTGCGTTTTTCCAACTCAATGCGAATTTATTTCGCGAACTACAAACAATATTATATGTATATCTTTGGGTCTGCTAGTTTTTCTCTTGGCTTAAATTCAATCTCATAGTTCGCATCTTACAAAACACAATATTCAGGGGTATACGGGACGGCTCAATCCTCGTTCTCTCTCTTCGAAATCACTTATTTTCTTATTCAGAGTCGAATGTCTCCGTTCGTCCGCTGCATAATATAATACAATTTCTGGCGAAAATAAACTTTTCCCGGCGACGAAACGAAAATAATATAACGGACAGTGGCGTAGAAAAGCGGGAAAATTCTCGCATGTAAGGGTTTTCATTTGGCTTCTCGACGGCGACAAGTGTCGTCTAGGAAAAAATATACGCTCTCAGATAGGGCCTTTTGTGTTCCTCGTTGCATTTTATGCAATGTATGCAATCTTAGAAAGAAACAGGAATGCCGCTGAAAAAGTTGAGTCGAGATAAGGACAACTCAATGAGTGCATGTTTTCGTTGTGACGAAATTACTTTTTATTCGAAACGAATCGTAATTCAATTATAAATTACATTTTAATTAGATAAACGACAGAAATATTCCGTTATAAATTCATCGTAATAATGTAAATAAAAACATTCATAAATTTTCTCAAATTAATGCAACAAAATGATCCCCGAACAAATCCAGATATTACCACGTCCGAACAGTAAATATAATACAATTATAATAAACGTTAATTAACACTGTATAATCAATCGTATTAAATACGTTTTAATTTTCAAATCGTTTAAATTATGAACAATTATTCGTACAAATACAATAGTTAATCGCGTAAAACACTATGGAATCCACTCGACCTGCCCGAGGGCGGTTATACAAATCGAACGTACATAAATTAGCGTTTATATTTAATAAATACGCGTTATCTAATCGATGGGCGATTTCGCTATCGTGAGTGCTTTCTATTATGAGCCACTTAAGCCAAACGAGGATTCCGATATTGAATTTGAGGAAAACTCGCAAAACGAGAGCACTCCAGATGCCGAAATGTTGCTTCACCTCGATCAATGAATACCGAAACTGTGAAGAAAAAATAATACATACATTGTATGAAATCGTTATTATTTTATAAATATATCATTACTTCAATTATTTTAATTGTCCATTTAAGTCCAAATAATGTTTGTTCAAACTTGGATTAATTGGATAATTTAATGTTTCGCTATTAAGTTTGATTACTTTATACTGTATTCGTATGCAATTTATATTATATAAATCGTCAATCGTAGGATAAAATCTTGCCAATACCACAGAAAATTCTATCTTTTTCTTTTTATAATATATGACGAGGGAAAAGCAATTTTCAAAGAGTTTATATTGGAACTATTATTTGGAAAAATGTCTCAAGCTGACAGTATACGATTACGTCCAGCTACTGACCACATTACACGTCACTTACCTTCAGTGATCGATGAGAACATCTGAGTTCGAATTATTATAAACTAAATCGACAATATTTTAGATTAGATTAAATATAAAATTATCATAACATTCCATTAAACGTCTATTTTTACATAATATGTTTACAAAATGAAAAAGTTCCCTGAAATAAAATTAAAAAAAACATCCGATTTGGATATATCGTATAAAGTAAGCGGAATTATTCCGCATTTCAAGTGTACTTTGCGTTTCGCATTACGGATGCAAAATAGTCCTCGATGCATCCGAGGCTCGCTAATGTCGACATTTACGACACTCCTGAGACCGTTTACGGACGCTTGTAAAATTTACACTATTTCAACTCTGAGTGGGCTTCGTCTGAATTCTAAAATCTGGTCGTGTTTAGCGCATTTGCAGAAAATTACCTATGCTGGAAATCTAGACGGCTACGTGACTCATCTCGGTACGTGTTTTCACAACTATATGCGAAAATGCATTGACTTTTATCGTTAAGTGTTGTACAGTCATACTTCGACAATTTGTAACATACGGGTTTTGTATATATTATATGAGTTGCTGATTTTGTTTATTTTTTGAACATGTGCCTATTTATATCGATGTGATTCATTTTGTAAATTGTGAACAGTCATCTTCGTTTTATGTAGTTTATATAAAATCCACTGGATTTTTTTTAATATTATAGAATATGAATGCTATAAGTAATAAGAATCAAATTTTTAGTAAAAAAACCAAAACCAATCTTACCTGAAATATCTCAGATTCACGTTCATATAATATATTGTAATGATCGGAATAAATGTATTCAATAAATTATTTTATGATAATTTCAAATGATTTTACTGTACAATACCAAAATTCATGCTTCACAATGTTAAACTTTGTGGAATTGAAATTGTAAATAAAATATTTACCAATTATATTCAAATCAAAAATAGAAACGAATTTCATAAATTGTAATTCACACAATATAAGCCATATAAATGAAACGATTCTAAATTTATTCGTCAATATTTAATAATTCATAACATCAAACGTATTTTATGAAAATCTAAACGACTATAATAAAAAAATAAGTTGCTCGATTATTTAACAAACAGATCGAAAAAAATCTGCAAAATCAGACTCACACCCACACGATATTACATAAAATATATCCTGAACGCAAAAAAATCACACTTTTTTTGAATCTGATAAATTATGATACAACATTAGCCTCTCTTGTCGCGCATACGTTTAACCTTTACAATAGCATGACTCACGTAATATAATTTGAATTCAGCCCCAACCTGTCCCCAACCGCGCTTATTTATTTATTATAATATATTTGCGCGCTCGCAAAACACATCCGATTGGTTCTTGTAACTCAATAATACCCTTATAATGGCCAATAAATAATTGGGACAGATCTCGAATACAGATTCTGGCGGGTACGATCGGAATCTCGTTTCGGGATCCTTCCGAGAAACGTGTATCGAAACTGCTGTCATCTAAATCGATACATAGTAAATAGCGCATATAAATTTGCACGGGTGAAAAAAGTGTAGAAAAATCGAGCCCGATCAAAGGAAAATCGCATTTCGTTTTGTATAATGTGTGTATGTGTATATGTTGCTCTGATGCACGAGAGTTTTCGTATGAAATTCATATTTTCCCTTGAGAATATATTATACAACGTTTGCCAAGAATCTCTACGCAAATGACCGCAAAAAGAGCCAGAAAAGGCATATAATAGCACAAAAACTGCATTGTAAACTCATTTTTTATTTATTCGAGTATAAATTATGCAGTGACAAAGCTGAATATAGTGGGTTTACTGAATTGTAGATATTCAAGTTATCTAGACGTGGGAGTCTACATAAAAATGGATTAACATTATATTAAAATATTGGTTTCCTTATTTATAATCGTTGATCGATATATTTTATATACTCAATACCTTAATAATTATTTATATTTGATTTATTGAAGCGTACTCTAACAAAAACTGATTATTCTAAAACACATTTTATATTTTTTTAGATAAAAAAGCATGAAGGTTTTCAGCTAGTGAGTGAATTCGTCTGTCAGTTAACGGCAGCCGACTTAACCCAGATCGTATCTGCCGAAGTGTTAAAAAGCACACCGCAATCTCTGAAAATGAAATGGCTCTTTTCAAAACGAGTCTTCGGGATAAGCAACCGTGAAAGATGCACTTTCCCTCCGATGATAGAGATTATAAGAAACCTTCTCGGCCTGAAGACTAAAAGCAAAAAAAAAAAACGCTGAAACATATAAAAGACACGCTGAATTATTTATTTTACGAACGTTACGCTTAATACATTCGAATCGAATTACGTATACGACGCAGTAAAATTAGGTGACCGCTCTCTCGTTGTTTTATCTCTCGAATTAAAAGGATCGAAATGAGTCCTTCGTAGAAACGCCATTCGAGATGATAAAATTCGAACAAAAAAGTTGAAAAATTCAAAACATGCGAAGGTGAATGCACCGGCGACTGCTTTTAATATATTCAGCGTTCACGTCTCGTTAAGTCGAATTCACACGAGCGGACTTTTATTGGGCGAGATAAGGATCTTCCTCTCGTCCATTTTAATGCCCGTATAAATACATTTATTTAGTCGTACGTCGTTTATTAATCATCTGTGCCGATTTAAATTGGTGAAATTTCAAAAACAACAAACACCGCGGTGCAATATCCTGTAGATCGCGTCTCGTTAGTGCGTCGAGTTATAAGGTGTTATTAATGTTTGATGAATTTCGCGTATTTAAGCAAGCGAAAACTATTAAGATAAAGAAAATCACAAATATTCCATCTCGACGAGTTCATTATTAAAACAAAAACAGTTTCAGTTTCGATTTCTTTTCATCCTATGTATTCACAACCGTTTCAAACAACATTTCGATTTTTCAGTGTGTTAAACCTGTACGATTCCGCATATGCATTTCAACGAGTTCGATATCGCTAGTTGCACCTGTGCGTGAAAATCGCGTTTCGAGGCACCATAATTTATTCACGAGCGCACTTTGAGGCCAGTTTCAACCCCCTACAGCAAAAGCTATAAATATAAATAAAAGGGATGTGCAAGTAGAATAAACGCATAATTTTCACTGTAGGTGCAAAATTAGATTTACTTAAAAAATAACGATTTGATTTCAATTACGTTATACATATTCATTAATGTATATGTTCGATTTCAATTTCATATCAATCTTTGGTGTCATTCAATTATTTATAATGGAGCTATTATAAAATAGTTCTAATGGTCTTTGATGCAACAATTATATAATAGTTATCAAATTACACTTTGTGTATCAATATTGTGCTTAATAATTGAATTAATTAAATTCTCTGCAACATAAACAATTCTCATCAAATTTCAGTGGCTTTTGAAAGGATTTCTTAACAAAATATTCCTGTTATGCAGTTTATAAAGTATCGACGTTCGACTGCAGTAAAATGTATCTTATTATGACACCAAATATAAGGACTCGCTTTCTGCCGTATTTGTGCCATTTTCACCGGAAATTTTCTTGAAAATTTTCATTTTATTTTGTTTTCTAAAAAAATATAGTGAAACGCGTCCTACTCTCGAAGAGTCTCTAAATAAATATGCGATGTTGATAAAAGTAATCCGGCGATGTGTTCAGTCGCTTGCAGTTTTCGCTATATCCTTCGTTTTTGAAATGTTAACTTCTGTATACATTGGAAATGTGTATTTCGTTTCATTGGATGTTTAAATTAAAACGTTTTTCAATTTGGAATATATGTAATCAATTTTTTTTTATAAATAAAACTTATCTCATCCGTTCAAATATGTAATCGATAATTCGTCAAAATTTTAGAGGAAATTGGCTGTTTGTAATTTGGAAATGTGTAAATTATATGTTTGAAGTTTGAATCATATTTTAAAGAAATATTTAAAACTACTATAACACACCAAGTATATTATTTTAAATCGATCATCAAAAGCATCCAATATTAAATATATTCAATACATGGATAGGTGACCGTAAATTTATTGCACAGAATAGTGTCTTGTGAACATTATAAAAAAATTTTACGATCGAAATCCTCAATATAGTCATACTGAAATCTGAAAATTCACAACCTACTAAAATTATTTATATAGGAAAAATATCAGTTTTAAAATATACGAAATAAAAGCGCATCGCATAACTTTTCAGCAGCAGTCAAACGCACAGCACCACCACCAACAACAACAATAACAACAACAACAACAACACCACCAACAACAACAACAACAACAACGCGGTGGTTTTGCTCTGAAAACGCGCTGAAATTATTGCTTTAATTCAATTTTAATGGGCTCTCTTATACATGGCCGACGTGTACCTCATTTCCTTCTTTACCCGCTTTCCACCTAATAATTCATGGAGAGATGAAGCGCACTTGCGAACCGTATTCATTCCACGTGGGGCAGGAAAATAAGATACGCAGGCACAGACCGCATCGATTTTTCGAACAGAATGGATAAAAAATACGACCTGACTATTCAGAAATGTTTAAATTATGCATTCGGTGTTTGCGTCTGTGATATTTTGACGGATAAGCTACCGGATTCGTTAGCTCGGGTTAACAGTGAAGTTTATAGTATAATTAAATGCTCATGGCTTCCTCTTGATGGCGTATCCAGGAATGTTTATTGGATTCTAAAAACGCGCTTCGAACGTACACATAACCTTATTTTAGATGCATAACGTAAATTTTTCATTCGTTAGCACATCGTTCTTTATAATAGTACGAGTAAAAATGCAGTTTATTCTCACTTGAATTTTCAACTTATTGTTCGAATATTTTCTTTGTGTTCAAATTTTCATATAGAAAAAAACACCTCTGTCTTTTCATATTCATATAAAATTCATCAAGAAATTTTTCTATCAATAACAAAGTGAAACAGAAATAGAAAAACAATCATTACTATTATATAATACATAGCCAATAACGTATTTATATTTTACAGATTGGTTTTCCGCAGTTATTCCACACTATGAAGAGCACCGATTCACGATTTATAGATTCGATAACATTAGAAGCAAGCACAACATATTTACAATATCGCATAGAAAAATTGCGTTTCGCTTCGATTCGCAGAGTTTTCACTGTATAACGGCCGGCACGCAAAAATTTACATTTTCCGGCGATAAACCATAAACACACGTCGGCATCGTATGGGGTTTTGTTTGTTCGAGGGGTTTAAAAGAGAGAGCCGGATATAATGTTTATAACGACGTACGATTTTGCCACAAATCAAGATTGCCGGCATGAAACGTTCGCAGACAACCGAACCTCGGTTTGATAAATTCAGAGGATCACGCGAAGCCGAGGTGAAAATTAGCTCGTCAAAAGCACATATGATGTGTTCATTTCGACGACCCAAAATAGATTCCTGATAATATTTTATACGTAGATATTTAATATTAAATTATTAAGTTTTTTTTTTTTTAAATACGATGAAACATTTCATAATCTTTCATAATAATTCTCCTAATAAATAAATAAACCCACTCAATACAAATTTGAACGTATCAATGAACACATAAAAGTATCGTGTATTTTTATTTATATTTTTATCACATCTGATAAAATTTTTATAGAATACAAACATGTTTCGAGTACGCAACAACCAGATAACACCGACTTTGGCGCCAGCCGAAAAGCCTCAACACCAACAACAACAACTCAACCTTGAAACTATGGTAAGATTGCCAACCTTGGCCACCCTAGAAATTTCCAAGGACGAGCTAATCCTGCGGGACGGACACGTATACGGTCAGCCGATATGACGGACGCGTTACGTATAGAAGTCCTAGAAACGAACAGGACTCCGGAAGGGCCGCTTGATTAGCTTGGGCCCTTCGGGGCAGATTAGTGTAGGTCCGGTTGACAAAAGACGTGACGTGTTCGCTTGTTTGTCCGGCTGGAGGCTTTCACACGGGCGTCTTATCTGACTTGTGTTGTGCTGTGTGGCCTATTGAATTATTCGATGGTTGAATGAATTTGAATTGAATTGTAAAATGTGATTATTTTAATCGAAAATAGTCTTATGAATATAACTGTTCTCTTTAAAGCATTAATATGTATAAAATTTTCAAGTGTTTGTTCAATTTTTTGATAGTTTTTTTTATAAAATGTTATATTTATTTTTTCGATGATTAAAGGTTTTTTTAGAGATAATTTTTGGTATGAATAGCGGATGTGGATACCGTTAAAACTAAAATAGTATATGACAAAGATCTGTGGAATTTGTGGTTCTACTGCAAATATTTATACAATTCAAAATATTCAATATAAAGTCAACAATTTAATCTTCATCGAATCCGCTGGTTCCCACCGATCTTCAAAATCAATTGGCACGCACGAAATTAATAATTAATAAAAATTATTTAATAAATGGATTATTTTAGAATTCAGTTACAATATATTTTTCACTTATGGGAAAAAACATATAATTTATATAACGAACCTCCCACTGCATCGTTACTTAAATTGCATATTGTAACGACGATAATTCAACAACAAAATATCAGAAAATTCACAATAATATGCAGGCTTTTATTCACTCGTGCACATAAAACCAACGAAGAAGATACTTAAGCATAACACACGCACGAAAAGATACGTACCGATAATCGCCTTGTGGATTTCCGGCCAAACTCACTTGACCCGTCTCGACGCGGCTATAAACAAGTGGATAACCCGTACTATAGCCGGGCGTTATTTCATTTAAAATTATTTATTATCCGTCTCGGGCAACGTGCATCCGCTGTTTATTAGAAAGAGCCGATTAATCTCCACCGGCGAAACCTTCGTGTAAGAAAAAAAAATGTTCCCATCGGACGTAAGGTTCTATCAACGCACTAATCGCCGATTGCTTGTAGTCGAATTAATTCCATTGATATGTCCGGAATCATAGCTCGCTATCTCTTGAATGATATATTTGACATTTATATCGATACCATTTAGTTTAAATGTGGATATAATTTCCGTGAATTTCGACGGAGAGATAGCCGAATGTTGTTCGCCAATTTGATTAATTAATCAAAGTAGTAAAACGCGTCGTTTGCGCAAAAGTAAATATAACAATGCTAATTAAACAAAACCGGATCGCTTCTTAATAGCGCACGATTGTTACTGCCGAAAGCGATTATGATCCGGCGAAGTGTTCCGTAACGAATAATTTTATATTTTTGCCCGTAAGTATTTTTAATTCGCTCTCATTATGACTTAATGAGTTCGCTACGCTTAAAAATGAAAAAAATATATACATGTACGAATTCGGACTTCCTCGTATTTCGAGTTGATTGCCAATTACATTAATTAAAATCGTATCGTTGTTGATTCGAATTTTCCATAAAAGAGTCGAATCATTGCTAATTTGCAACACCAAAATTGTTGTATGTGGAGCGAAAATTTCGATTGCATCAATCGCACAAAAACGATGTATATATTTCCGTTTGAAAAATTACATTTTTCATATATAACTATACTATAATGAATTATATAACTATAATATAATAAATTAACTAAATATCAAGAATTCTATCGAAAAATCGAGTGTTGCCAACAACGCAGCTCGCACACACACACGGTTTGAAGTCGAATTTATGTGTTTTTCCAAATGGCGAAAACGCAGGTCCGTATATCACCAAAAACCAGGTTATTTGTAATTGCGTAGCGTTACGGAGCCTGTACAATTTTTCACTCCGACCTCACGCGCGCCCCAAACTCATCAATTGTGCTCCCGCTCCTCCTTCGAACTCGCATTCCGTTCGCATGAAAGCAGACACGAATAAATATTCATACGGGATACGCACACACGCTTTTTTCATTCATGATTTTTCTATTTGCCGAGAACAATGGCAGGAAATCGCGGTTCGTCTCCGCGTGAGCCGCGCAAGGTGGAAGGAAGGGAAAAACGTTTGGTCTTTTGCTGTTGAGCGGTTGTTGTTGCCGCGGATGGTGTGCGAGGATCGGTCGCATCTGTTCCCGCAAAGATAAGCCGATCGGCTCTTTTTTTGTTTTTTTGTGGGTATTTTCTGTTCTTCGAAGTTCGGTGGTTCGTTGTCGATATCTGGGATGTGCAAAAATGAGTTTGGATGTGAGATTTTTCGCGTCAATTGATCGAAGTCTTTGTATACTCTGAATGCTCAGTCTGTATTCTTCGGCTGATTTTTGAATGTTTTAAATATAAATTCCTAACACTTTGTTAGTGTGTGTTTTTTTTATTTTTATACACGTAAAGGTCAAATACTTGACGAAATATCTGGCAAGCAATTTATACAATTTGATCGAGTTAACATCGTTTTGTTGAAATTAAAACGATGAGTCGAATGTTTAGTCTGTATTCAAAATTAAGCAAACAATTGACGCTTTAGTCATCGTTACTGCGAATTTTTACATCAAACAATTCTCAAATCTCCTCAATTCCAATGGTGAAATGACAATTTTCCAAGGTTGAACCAATTCAAAGACAAAAGCGACCGTCGAAAAGTTCAATGCACGAAAAAGCAGTACATCCTAATTATGATTGATTGTATTCTTTTTCTACCTTACATCCTCGATAATCGATACTTATATAGGGCGCCGAGTGGGCGTATATTGAAATTCAGTTTATTTACTCAAGGGTCCTCAGGAGTGATTTAATTTCTTAGCTTACTCTATACTTCAATAAATCTAAGCGGGGTATGAGTTTCCATTCTATACCTGAGAGGACCGTAATTACCGGAATACAGCCTCTGACCGTTCCGTAATTATAACCCAAAATTTCAGTGAGGTTCGTCTCGAAGAGACCCAAAAAGGTCAAATTTGGTAAAAAATAATAAATTCAATATACCACGAAAGGAAATATTCTATACATAAAGATTCAATAAAACAAATTACGAACTCATCACAATTTTGTAGCAATCGACGAATGTTTCGTTTTCATAGATGATCAAATGCAGTAATATTGAACATAATGCGTTTCGAATTGATTCTGAAATTATTGCAGAGATCTATTTTCGATTCATTTCGCTGATACAAACGGGCGATTTCGTTTGCGTTAGTACGCAATAAACACGAGCGTTCAATCAGTTGATGAAAACTATATGGAGTAAGAGCGCATTCAAATTAAAAATATATTGCCAGGAGGCTGTCGATTAACACGCTATATATAAATACAAAATTGAGTTTTCCAATTTGAATATTAATATATTTTTTTAAAATATTACGTTCAACGAAAATTGTTGTATTATATTATATTTAACTCTGCACAAATGACGTCTACAAAGAAGGGACAGGGTGCGAAATATGAACTTATTTCCATAGCTGTGTTTTTTACATAACCTTCAACCTTCAAATAAGAAAAAAATGTAGCACATATTGTCACCTCTGAATACGAACATGAAAAAAATTCGAACACTATAAAGTGTAGCACTATACACGGAACTTAACGAGCTCGCAGAAACGCCACCATATTTTCCTTTCGTCCTTATCTCGACAGACAGACGGACAGACATCAAACCGAACCACAGTCCCGAATATACATATATAAACGCAATATAATATCCTTTCGTTCACTTATCTCGGCCGATTGTTACGCTCATTTATTTTTACACGCACCACCTATCGACCGAACGGAACGACTCTGCGGCGAGAAACGCGTGCGAATTTCCCTTCATTTTCCGCGAGTTTTCTTCCGCCGAAGATTTTTTTTCGCCGGCCGTATGTTTACGGGGAGGCTCGCAGTTTTCTCGGGTTTTTTCCCGCCGTCGAAAGGGGAAGGTGTAAAATTTTTACATTCGGTTATTCGGCGATACGCGCAGTTATTTTATATAGCGTGTACGTGCGCGATTTATGTCGCGTAAATTATGCGACCGCGCAACGTGCGCTTTTCCCTTGGATGTGTTGAAAATTTTCCTGGGAAATTTTCGCGCTATTGATGCTACACGGATCGATGTTCACGTAATTTGAACAAATTTTGATACATTTTACATAACAATATTTTTTTTTTTTTAGAAAAAACCTTTTATACTATGACTTTGTGAGGTACATAAAAATGATTGGAATATATGAAGTGACGCACTATGTTTTTTATATCATATAAAATTTATATTTGATCTCTATATTCACTACATAGTCAATAGTTTCGTTTTTTATCATTTACCAAAGTTAAGTAATATTGAATGTGGTCAGTACTTAAATGAATGACTCAACAGCAATTTGTCTAAAAAAACTTATTATTCAACTAATCCTATCAATAATGATCGAACATCTCAATAAAATTTTAGTTTGATTAGTCAATCGCATACAACAAACAGATCGTAATATATTATTCTAATTAATCTTTAAAACGATACATTATTCATTCGAAATTTACTGAAGAACGGATGTCGTTAAGGAATTTAATCATGAAATTATCTCTGAGTATTTGTACACGAAACATATTTGCGCAACGCTAGCTCGTATCAAAACCGTTTCCGTTTGAAAAATGTAAACACTTCGAATCGGACACATCCGCCGCAGATAAGAAAATTTAGTTCATGTGAAAGGGAGCACACATTGGCTATACAAAATCATAATAAGTTGAATAGAAAAAACCCTTAAGGATGGTTTTTGTGATACACCTTCATACGGTGATGTCGAAAAAAATAACACTATAAATTATCTCGCTTCGGAACGTCTTCCGAGCCAATGCGAAGCGAAATATAAATTCTACACTATACGCTTTTCATAAATGTGTTTTTAGGTGACCAAGTTTTCGATATACTAATGGAAGGTTATGAAAGTTTTCAAATAAGATAATTGGAGTTCTTGAATTGAAAAAAAACGAAGTCTCATTGTTTTTCTGTACCAATCTGATTCTAATTGAAAATCTATTCAATGTTTTTATCTCATACATTGAAATTTTAAGATTTTAATCAATTATAATCGATGCATACGATAAGACCAAGTTACCAATTTTAGAAAATATATATAATATAATACATACAATTTTTTTTTAAACTCAAACTTCAAAAAGACTAGTCACCCTAATGTTTCAAATCCTCGTATGTGTATGTCGCGCTCCGTCATACGTGTAATAAATATGCGAACAGGACGCGGACAGAGGTGGAACTCGTCGTAAAAAAAAACTGACGATACGATACGAAACAAGCGTATAGGAACACATAGGAAAAGACAATGGCGAAATGCATAAATCATAAACGGGGCGACGATAAGCAATTCCGAGTACGACTCTACGACGTAACAAATGCCCGCAAACTGTATCACTTTGTTGCGCGAGGACACTTTCCTGGTAAAAACAACGACGCGGCTTGTCGAACTTTTTCCGAATAGAAAATTTTATGTGAAAGAAAAAATTTAATCGTTCTTGTTGAATTGTTTATAATTTGTAAAATAACCCGAAACGATCCCGGATAATTAACTGACGCAATCATCCCAATCTAGCATAATCTAGTCATTATCCGGTGATAATATTCGCATACATTCAATATATACGTGATTGATTCTTAGTCTATATAATTTACGAATATTTATATTAATTTATGATCTGAACACCACAAAAAGTTTGAGAACCCTTTCAATAGCGGCGACCCGGCGTCGTTCACAAAAAACAACTGGTAACGTATACGTTACGCGAAAAGAGAAAACGTAACATTACACGATAGATACTTTAAGAAATACCATAATAATAAGGCACTTGTCATTTCCACGTGATATATTAAACCGAGAGTGCCCGCAACAAAAACGGACCGAGTGCTCATAAAGTATTGAAAAAGTGGAAAGTTCGCAACTATAAACTATATGGGCATTAATCATGGACAATTTTACGTTGACTGCTCATGATTGTTATAAGTATATGTTTCGAATTTAAGTGTCGAGTATATTGCTTGTACTTAAATATGTATTGAATGATTTTATTATAATCGATAGTAGGGGTGTCACCACCGATAAACAGTTGAGTAATTCAACGGTATTTTTTTTTTACTTGTAAATAATTTTTTTTTTGTTTCGAATATTTTTGAAAAATGTTTTTTGAATTTTTGGAAAAGTTGGTTTTTCGATAGTCATTCGGTTTTTTTTTTTTTGAAAAGTTGTTATATTTTAGAAAAGTATTTTC
Source organism: Hydropsyche betteni (assembly GCA_028571205.2). Lineage (NCBI taxonomy): Eukaryota > Metazoa > Arthropoda > Insecta > Trichoptera > Hydropsychidae > Hydropsyche > Hydropsyche betteni. The sequence continues at coordinate 4,909,940 of JAOXNN020000088.1, read as the reverse complement.
GGTTTAACGGTTTTTTTCAGCTTCTCCTTATTTTTTCTAGGTTTTTCACAAAATTCCGGTAATTACCGGTAAGCCCAGTACATACATTATTTTTACCGGATTACCAATAAATTAAATTTTCGATAAATCTGACATCCCTAATCGATAGTATATAAAACCAATATAGTGAATTCGACGTGCTTAATTACTTAATTAACTATGATTCATAATATGTAGCGTTTTAACGTCCATAAAATGAAAACAGACGAATGAATTATTCATACAAAAGCTATAGAAACAATTATTGAAACGAACAAAATTCAAAATTAAATGCAAATGCCTTGAATTTGTTTGATATCGAATAAATAATAAATTTTTTCTACAGATTTATCAACAACTTAATTGATCACATTAACGAAACACAATCCAATACTTTTTCCGCTACAACTATTATCACGTAATATTTAAAATACAATTTAACATTCAAACATTTCACCAGCATTCTATTTACGATCCATAAACACATTACGAACCATACTTGTGACGAGTTCGTAAAAAATCATATTAACATGTGGAGGAACGCGCCGCGGATGATGAGTTTGCGGCAATCGGGACACATAATATAATACATACACGTGTTAACAATGCGTCATTTGCATAAATAAAATCACATTGTGTTGCGATCGGGAAATTTGAATATTTTGATTCGAAAATTTACGTGGGCCTACGCGTGCACAGATTAGATCCAAGTCCCACGAGGGCGCGCCCTTTTTCGAAGCCCTTCGTGAGATCGATTCGCATTATTAATACTAATACCTTAAAATTATAATATGGAATATTAATAAATGTTCTAACAAGTATCGAAGAAACATTTTCGAATTCAAATCAATTTATTTTTTATCAAATAAAATACCTTTTGAATATAATTGGTTCCGAATCGTATTACTTATTTGAATATACAAGAATATGATGAACTCGTAAACAATATTGAAATAATTAATCAATACAAACGAAATCGATAGGGTTTTCAATATACCTTCCATTGTTGAAATTTTATGCATTCAACCATATCGTTTGATCCGCTTTTAAAATGTTACATTTATAAATAGTTTTCAGCGAACAAAATGGATATTTGCGCGATGAAAACTTTCCGTATCTATATCGTCATTTAGCGCATTTCAACGCGATGTTTTATTACTCGAGGGTCTCATTATAGTAGACCCCTTTTAATTGAAACGTGTTTATTGCGCAATAATTAACTTCGATAAGTGCAACTTTAAATACGGCGAATGTCGTCCACCTTCCGAGACATCACCGCATGCATATGCACTTTTCACATAATCCTAAATTTATTACCACTTTACAATCTAACATTGAAATATTAATCAACGATATAATAATTTGATGTGTTTAAGATTATTTTTTTTCTATGACACTGAAAGATTACCATACAAATAGCTATCGAACTCGATCCGGATTATACCTCTCTATAGACGCTTATGTAAATCGGAACTTCATAACCGTGCCACATTATGCACCATACCAAGAAATACACAACATAAAGTATCGCATTTTAATTATAAATTGCGATAGATGAATTACGTCGACGACTCAATAAGAGGATCAACAGTGGTTTTTGTAGATGCGTGCTTGAAGAGTTCTGGTCATGGCGCTTTGCATGCCTTGTGGGAGTATGCGGGGGCGGACGCCGGTGTATTTTTTATTACACGGTCCTTTATTCTCGTGTCGGTTTTTTTTTTCGGCTTCGTATTTTGGTTGTTTTGCTTTCGACGATGAACAAGACACGGGCGGAGGAGAAGACGCCGTCGGAATTCTTCTGCGTCTCGCTCAACCCGTTAGTGGTCGTGTGTTTTGATTCGAATTATGTCAATTTGATACCGATATATAATTGTTTGTTTTTTTGTTCAGATTCGAATCTGGTTCTGGTATGGATATTTTTCAATTTGAAGATGTTGATTTTCGGTGTTTTTCGTTATAGACGTCTCATTTGGTAATATAATATTAACATAAAAGATGTTCCGATGATAAACGAAATACATTTTAATATTTCAACCGTGATCGTATTAATGATAGTTTATAATATTGTAAGTATTGATTTTATTATGATAATCGTTTGAAATTTTTTCAGTAAAAAAATCGAAAAATATTTATTTTCTAAAAAAAAAGTGCTATAAAACATCAACATGGTTTGAGTTGAGTTTAAAAATCATAATATTTGTTTGGTTCGATGATAGGTTGAAACTGGTTACGTATTACATAATAATTTCAAAAAATCAACACTATAATTTATTATCCACTACACATATTTTCACATTATAAAGTTATTATGATTTTTATGTTTTTATTTTCAGTCAACTTGACGTTCAATTAATTATCTCAACTCAACCTAACCTTTTCGATTTTATCAGGTAGTTTCGTTGAATACATAAAAATCAAACTCAACAGAAATCAAACGATTTTACGTTTATTGATAACGATTCAGTTCAAACTCGATCCCCATAAAATACGTATCTTATTAAGCCCATTCACTTTCTACACACAATAAAATACGCCCGACACAAATTTCGCTTTCGTACACCTTTTTTAAACTCCACAAGAATTCACGCGCCGACCGCAGAGAAAAACCTCGTAAAACCTACTCCTAAGACTTCTTCTACGAAAACAAAAAAAAAACATACAAAATCGTGTGAACTCTCGAAAAGCCCTTTGTCCGTCCGCGGACATTATAAATACATTAGAATTCAAATTGTCGCCGTAAAAAAGGGGACACGCTTCCAGGGTTCAGGTGGGTGGACGTCCACGATCCGACGAAGGGCCAGCCCTGTGCCCTGGCCCTCGAACTGATGAGGCCCGTCGAGTTTCGGCCTTCGTATTTCACAAAGGGAGTGCTCGTGGTCGTGACACTTATACCCGCGGGCCGCGTATTGCGACCGGCGTAAAAACCGCGAACGCGTATCTCTCAGATATGATAATGCTCCCGAAACTAATTCCATTGTGCGCGATAAGTGTGTGGAGTCGTGTGTGTTTGTGCGTGGTCGTAATTGAATATTTTGAGGCTGGGCCGGCTCTCGTTTGCATATAAACGGCGTCGATCGGGGTCTCGGATCTTTTTGAAATTGATTGGGATGATCTCTCGACCCGATTGTTTAAATCATATCATCGTCGTTATAAACAGTATATGTAGAATTTATTGCGGAACGGGGTCTTTTAGAGTATTCAGAAAGTTGTGAATAGTGGTATTTCGCCCTATTCGTATTTACGGCGTTGCCGATTCTTTATTTATATTCATTCTAATTCACTTTTTATTTGTACAGATACTTTTTCAACGATCAAAGTATTTTTTAAATACACACATTATTTTTTTTATGCATTTATTTTACGTTAAAATTATCCCGTATATTTTGTAATATAAATACAAATAATCTTCCACAAACCTATTTTACCCTGAAAACATATTACTGGAGCCCCTCATAAAATGCGACAAAGAAAAGACCCAGATGCATCTCTAAAAGAAGCACCGTCTAATTTTACGACAGACCTAGTGCAAAATGCTCCATAAAATCGAAGGTTTCCGTATATGCCGTGACAAAATCGCCGCAGATTCTACGCGTTTCCTTCCAGAACCGATTCACGTCGAATCGAACCTTAGATGCGAGGCTGGGCGCGCGTGAGGTCCACGTTTTTATTCTTATGGTGTACCTGACGGCGTTTTGTTTACCCAGATACGGTTTTTTGGTGATTTAGCCTTTTTGTGGGACCTCCGAGGCCCGTACATAAAGAGGCCGCGCGCTTTATTACGTGCGGACCCTCAGTACATGCTTGACGTGTTCCTGCGGAGGATGTTCAGTTGATTTTGTGTTCATTTCAATTAATTTATACTTTGTATGTTCGATTTGATGATCTTTGATCGTTTAAATGATTTTAGACCAATTAGTTGAGGTGAAGTTTTCTTTCGTAGAAATTATTATATTCATTATTCAACTATTTGATCTCGTGAAGATTTTTGACCTCGCTAAAAAATTAGATTATTGTTGTTGTATTATTCTAAGTATTTAAAAACAAAATTTCAAAATACTTATTTTATAAACTTTTAATTTTCATGAATATTATAAAATTTAATCAATGCTTGAGAAATTTTATATAAATACATATTTACGCTAATGATTTTATATATTTGCCAACTCTAGGAATTGAATGTTTTCGGTACAAAAGAAAACAAAACCAAACTATATTTGCCTTTTATTTAAAACGTATATTATTAGAATATAATAGACTTATTGTTAGAATATAGTTAAGAGAATTTGATTAGCGGAAACGAAAAATATCGCATGAAACAAAAGATGAATTTTTTCTATAGTTCTATTCATATTAAAAAAATTCGTAAAAATATGTTGTTACTTCTGATCTTTTTTATCTATCTAAATATGTTTAAAATGATATTATCCATTATTTAAAAGTTATTGTGAGTGAATTTTTTTTTTTAATAAATATATAATTTTGGAAAAATTACAGATAGGCAAATATATTTTATCGATAGTGTATATTTAAAGAATAATTTATAAGAACATACTTGTATGTAAAAATCAAGTGATTCAACTTTTTTAATAAAATCGCATATTCGTTAAACATAACAACTCTACAACATCACAATATCACCCGAATTTCCTCTAATATCGTACGCACGTAATAAAAAAATCTCATCCTTCTTTCACGCGATATTAAAGCGAAAATCGGCCAGAATAGTGAAAATTATCCTGGAAAATGTCCCTCGGAAAACTTTCAACTCGCAATAGCCGGCGGCCGAGCCTACTTCAAAAGTTAACACGTATGAGAAAACTCTTGTCCCACGGTGGGTGTGTAGCGAAGCATTTATCAAAATAATATGATCTGCTTTATGGCCTTCCGTATGAAAATTTTCGCCGGAGAAATGGGTCACGAGTCTTTTGTGGTTCGACCGAAAAAAAAACAGGCACGAAAAAATCGCGCGCACGGCACTTAGCCTCGAGTGTGTAAAAACGTATGGTTTTTGTATGAGGAAAAGCGCTCGCTGTTTTTCGAATAATGTATGTATACGTTTTTGTATATGATGTTGTGTTGCGTTTGAAATTTTCACTTTGATTAATAAGTAGCTCTGCGAAAAATATATAATACATGAAAAATTAAGAACACTCGCTGTTTGTAATGAGTTGAATTTAAATCATCGCTGCCTTTTTAAAATATAATATATAATATTTTTTTTTCACGGATCGTATTCGCATTTCGCAATCAATTCAATCCGCATATATTTCATATTTTCATCACAAAAACACCTTTCGCAGAAAAAGCACCACCCACGAAGCGATCTATGAACTTCCGCGAAGAAGCGAGAAAAATCGCAAACGCCCACACCGGACAAATTGAAAACCCGCATTTTCCGCCAACCACCATCATTCTTCATCACAATAATCATCATAGACAAGAAACGGACAGTGACACAGTAAATTCGCTCGTCCGGAACGGCGGCCTTCTTTTTGTCTCTCCCACGATGTCAGAATTGTACTTTACACGGTTCAAAAATCGATTCGTGTCCGGTTCGAAAATCGAGAAACGCAATGGTGTGACCGATCGCGAGATCCGCCGTTTCGATATTGATGACCTTTTCCCGCGAAGGAATCGTATAAATTTTAATTGGTGTTGATTCGACGGGATTTTTATTGGTTTCCTATGGAAAGGAGTTGAATTCGGTAGGCTTCGGTGGAGGTCTGTTCACGGTTAACTTTCGGAGGTCGATTAGCATACGGGGAGCATAAAGGGAATCTGTTCGGGCGTATTGAAGTCGAAAGCGGCACTGCGTAATTGTTTCCGTTTTTTTTTATTATTATCCGATAAGCGTTATTTAATGAATCGAAATAAACGTTTACGCATTCGCATCGCATCTTTACGAGCGTTATGCTTCCAGTTAGGCAATCGGAATGTGAACTGCTTTACGTCTAGATAACTGCTATCTCTACCCAAAAGATGTTCGCTTATCTTCACTTAATTCCACCTCCATTTATTTCAGATGCTGCGCTCCTCAAACTATGCATATTTATATCCCTCGATTCCGTAAAACATACAAAAATTTGACTACATATCATATATTCCATCCACCGCTGAATAAAGCCTTTGCAATACTATTGAGAATTCCATGTATGGTGAAAATGAAAAGGTTCAAGAGAGTGTATACTGAAAACATTATTTATCGAATGATCTCATTTATTCATCTACTATACCCTTGTATATCATTTGATATTAGTATAAATATGAGATTTTTGTGATATGATTACGTCAAAATAGTTTTGGAAAGCACTGGTTAAGTGTATGTTGTTTTTATTGTATTTTATACAGGTCCATAGCTGGGGTCTCGTTCCGTTGTAAATTCGATCTAACGACTAACATCATTATGGCAAACGTGTTTTTTTATTGTGAAGGCAATGTATACCCCTAATGAAGTTTCTGATCCTTGAATATATGTCCGCAGGATCTGTACAGTAAATGATTATAGGATCTAGGAAGAAAAGTTAATTTGACAGTTCATTTTTTGCGATGCTGATGGAACAGCGCTTCGATGAACTTCGATTCGAATTATGGGAAATTTTTATTTTACTTTATTTTACTGTCAATATTTAAATTTACGTTCGGTATTACTGTTAAGTGATAGCAAGAAAATATCATGGAGTTCGAAGAAACATTATAAGGATGTTCACTTGAAATGAGACATCGGAGCACAGAGCAGTTAAAAAAAAGAAATAATATAAAATATTGATGGTATTTTTATGTGTTTGTACATCTCATTTTATGTATTTGCCATTTCAATATACAACGCGTTCGGTATATAAACAAAAAAAAAACCGGGAAAATCGGAAAAAGAAAGGGAAACGTTACGTGGAAATCGTAAGCGGCCATCTTTTGACATTTGCCTAAAGCAACTTCGAAAACGGAAAAGCGAATTCGAAATTTCAGCATAAAATCCAACATACGTAAATACATATTTAACATACACGAATATTCTTTTGTTTGAAAAAAAAATAACTTGACATAATAGAAATTTTCATTCCGGAAATTTGATCTGAGTAAATAAATATCTGCGATAAAAGCTCGAGAGTACACAATAAAGGAATTAGAATGAAATTTTTAATCGCAAAATATAAAATTCCATTGAGATTAATATAATTGTATTATATATTTGAAAAAATCTCGGCAATTATTTTCGCCGTGGATTTGAAATCGCAAAATTTCCTTCGTACGCGAGATTATCGCGTATCGCAAATTTATAACGCCACCTTATCTAATGAGCTTTGCGGAAAATTTGAATTTTCATGGTTCGCCAACGATTCGAAAATCGGTCACGATTCAATGAACGAAATTTTGCAGGATTCTTCCTTGCGGCACATATGTACGAAGGTAACAAATTAAGGACGAAATATCTCATCTGATTCTCGTACATGTACGTACAATTTGAACGACTCTCTTCTAGGATTATATTTTTTGATATATATCTTAAAATTAAATTACCTTGAAGCTTCCTTGTTTTGAAAAGAAAAAAGGTTTCGCAAGTCACTATCCCAAACAAACCAGAAAAAACCAAGATTTGGAAATATTACATATACTTAACACGGTTATATAATTAGTTCCTCAAAAGCATACTACGTGTTAATTAATATTTTAGTTGTTTTTTTAAGTATTATATGAAACGTATTGCATAAAAATAGGTCACAATCAATCAACCTTATTATAATGAAAGCCAAAACTATTTTCAATTCTTAACATCACTACACTCTACTAAAAAAATAATTCTCAAAACCAATCACTTAACGCCACTCATACGAAACCCTACACATCCATACAAAATATTCAAAAATACAGCTTCCATTCATCAAACACAAACCCATCAACGATCTTTCAAACCCGAAAATTACACAAGAAACAATTAAAACCCGATACGATCTCCAAACAATACTAAAACACCAACGGCGGTCATACTCCATCGCAACCATCGAATTTAAAGGTCGATCTGGCCCGATATACATTTTTAAGTCGTTTTTATGCGTCGTTTTGGGACTACAATCGTGGGGCCGTACACCTTCGTTCGATTCCCCATAAAAAATGCCGATTCTCGTGTATTTTGTCAACGGGTCCGATGTAAGTGAGAATTGATGATGTTACCTTTCGCGCCGAGCGGGACAGATTTTGTCGCTTTATCGCCGTGGACCTCTTTTTTATGTGTGTATGTGGATGGCATCTTTCTATGTTCGGTGGTATTTTTTTCAAATAAAAGAATGAATATATAAATGGAAAAAAATGATCGCAGCATGACTCCAACCGTGGAGAATCATCTTTGTGTTAGTTCTAATTTATGCGATCGCGATTTTTTTCAACGAATATGTTAATTTGAAATATTCTCGTTCAGTAAATTGTTATGTGTTCAACGAGTTTTGTGTACCCGAAGGATGTAAATAATTATAGGGATTGAAATCAAAAACATTGTTGATTATTTTCTAAGAGTATATGAATCAAATAAATGTATAATATGAATCATAATGATATTGACATTAAATTTCATTATAAATGTATTATATTTGACTATTAAATATAATAGTAAAATATAAATTTTGATTGAACAAAGTATCGTATATATATACTAATCGATAACTTTTCCGCCAATTAATAATTTTCCAGATTGATCTGCAATTTGTGCCGATCGGAAAATGAAATTCTTAAATAATGAGCCAAATTAATAAAAAAAATGAAAAATATAAATGAAAGTATCATCCAATTCAATATGGTATACGATTTTATTCAAAGTAATTTCGCTCTCAATTTATTATTTTGCTTCCATACGCGAAATTCCCAGAATCGATTCGCTCTTCTAACATTATACACATTGTAAAGGAAAAATATTAATTTTTTCTCGAAATTCATTTTCTTCTTTTGACCGAGAAGAGAAAGTAAAAAGCGCCTTTGCGATTTCTCTATCGCTCTTTTCTATACACGCGTTTCTATAAAAATTCATGCATTTAACCGTAAATGTTGCGTTAATACATTTGCCAGTTTCCGTTCACGAAATTCGAACATAAATACAAATATAAAATAAACAAAAATGTTGACGATATCTGCGGCGAGACGCGTTAATCTGAAGACAGGGCAATCAATAAATGTTACCTTATAGGTATATAATTAATTTACGTCTTTTTAAATCACACGAGAGCATTCCATTGAACGCGGAGGTTCCTCTTCAATCTGGAGGAACCCAAACAAAAAAAAAATTCGAATAGCATTCCTCGTATTTGGAGACACGTTCTTCGTAATCGTGCACCGCATCCATCATCTTAAATTCTAAGCACGTGGCGAACTCTATAATATATCAGAACGTACATCATCAAATTTGAATATATTTGATTTTAGCGAATTGATTTATAACATCACTAATATATCACATATTACGCCATAATCCACAATCAACAATTCGACTGCGGTCTATCGAACAATAAAATCCACCATATGCGGTCTACAATTGAACAAAACCACCCGATTACCGACTGAAATTTACAAAATACAATTCGAAAATTTTCCCATGGCAACATTTAACCACCGATTGAGCCGTCCCATCACAACAGATTATTTTTTCGCGCAGGATACACTTGGAAATCGAAGTGTTGGAGCGAATCGAGAGAAAGAGCACCTACCTGTCAGATTGCGATCGCATTGTGTCGGCCACAAAAGCGTCGCTTTTTCATTGATAACCCGCTCTATCCGGAAAAGCCCGTTTCGCACGTTTTCCCGGCTCGAGGAAAATGGGTCGCGGCGCGACAGGTAAATACGCATCCGACCCGACACTCGTATTTATGTATGTGCGAAAAAAAGGACTACGTTATTGTATGCGTTTTATATATATATAATGTTCGGCTGATAAGTGTAAAGACTGAATTTATTTAATTTCATGTATATGAGAAAAACGGGTGATTTGAATGACAATTCATAATTTTTTATTAAATATATATTTTTAATTTAATCCATCATTTTAAAACTGCACAAAAATTATTTGATATACAGTAAAACCCCCCTTTATGGTTCAAATGCATTCAAATTCAATTTTTTCTTTTATTTTTTCAAACATATTTGAAGCGAGCAGTTGACAGGTAAAAATGTCGATATAGGGGGGCTAACTGTACCGATTCAATCAAATTGTTAGAAAAAAATTTTTATTCAATTTCTCTCAATTTCAAAATTATTCTCATTTTTTATAAAGATTTCCTTAGTTCATTTCCTGAAGTTAATATTAAATACCAATAACTTCTTTTCTTAGAAAATTTCAGATTTTAAATAAAGACAATTCATGAAATCTTTATGATACAACATTTAAGAAAAATATAATTCGATTAGTTTATAATATAAAAATGATATATAAACATAATATACGATTATTATTTATCTTTATCATCTTCACTATGCAATATTCCAATTGAAATACAATCAATACAAACACACATAAGCCTTATTTGTAAAAAGCAGAACTTAAAACAATACTACAAAAAAAAATTTAATTTTTTTACAATTTTTATACTTCGAACATCAAATTCAACACACTTCAAAACCAACTACAGGAAATTATTATTATCATCGTCAATCAATGAAATGCTTCATTTCCTATAGTAGAATTCGAAGTCTTAAAAGCTGAATTTGAAGTGTAAAATCTGTAACTTCACAATTCGTCGACATACATTCTTTAGACGATTTTTTTTTAATTACAGAAAATATCAATTACTTTTATTACAAAAAAAATTAACGATTTATTCGTGAGTCTAGTTATTTATTAGCCGCCAGTTGTACCTTTCGCATTCACCAAACCATCCCATATCGCCCGCCGTTTGCGCGAATATTTATTTATTTATATACATATCGAAGACGAGGGGTACGTGCTTTTTTTCCACACAGGACACGCGTTCGTTCGAATGGCGAAAAGGATTATTTCGCACAATGATTCATTGTGCGTCGCGACGGCGCTAAATCGACGCTCACAATGCGAGACGACGTGTAAATATGTTGTATTTTCGAATAAAATAAAAATTCCATATTTATATTTCGACAGTATTGTGAAAATCGCGCGCGGAAACGTGCCGGGGTGTAAAATACGGTTTTTTCCCGTTTATTTTTCAACTGGTAATGATGTTGTTTCGTCGTATGCTTGTTATGCATGTTCATAGTTTTACTCAACAATGGGTGCATAAAGTTTCCTTTCGCTATGATAACTTTTTGAGCCTTTGAATGTTACGCTTTAGTTTCGCCCCGTGAACGGTTTTGCTCTACATTTTTTTATTTATTTTGAAAAAATATTGTTTCTTTGAATGTCATCATGTAACTTGCGTTTTCGTGTAAAAATACTCGACGAATAACGTGACCCAATTTTATATTTTTCTTTTTGACTTATCTTAACGTTATTTCGCATGAAAGGCATGAAAATGTTTTTGTGTTATATTGTTAAAATGGTTTAATTATTTTTTAATTAAGCACGATATATTATATTGATAAACCTGACATATTAATCAGAAATTATATTATACTAGTATATAGGCCCGATGTTAATAACATCGGGTATGGATTTGTTAAGAAACGGAAAACGATAAAATATGAAA
>JAOXNN020000088.1:4865464-4894687 GCA_028571205.2 Hydropsyche betteni | reverse complement strand
CTGTGAGGGTAAACTATCATTCTGCAAAATTTCATTCCAATCGCAGCTCCGGACCTCATGCCCTCCCCTTGTTAGTAAATGATGTACAAAGTCTATAAAGATTAGCGTAACATCTTCAAAAATGGAAGATTGTTGTTAATAAATTGAAATTGTTGATATAGAGATAAATATGATAGTGCATCGATTTTTTATGTGCTAATGTATAATATATAAAATTTAATGTTTGTATTTTCAATAGTGATTTATTGAATGTGTTGTGTTTGGCGTGCGTGCGGGTATGTTTACGAGTCTTTTACTTTTTGGTTTAGGAATTGATTTTTCGAATGTTATGTAAATTGATTTTGTTTATTGTTACGCGTAGGTGTTTTGTTTTGTTTTATCTCTGTGTTATCTGTAATTATTGAGATCTAGAGTTACCTGACGTTGATAAATCACAGGTTTTTTTCCCGCACTCAGAATAATTTGAATACATCACTACTTTTTTCGGATCACAAACATTTTCAAATATTCATTTTTAATTAAAAACAAATACTTTGACAATCGATCAGAAACGTTTACCGTTTAATTCACCCGCAACGACAATATCCGCAATCGCTTTCAAGCGACCTCAAGAGAATTCGTCATTTCCGAGGGAGATCCACCCCAATACGCAATTTCTCAGAAAGTTCGTATCTCTTTGATCTTCGGGCGAACACCAAACTCGGCGATAAAAGAAAAAAAATCATCAAAATGATTTCGGCACCCCTGACTTCCGTCTGTGCCGGTCGGCGGATTCGCGAAATTAGTCTTCGGAGATGCGATCGTTCATAGTAATTATATGCACGCGCATAGGTTCGACGACCGACGTAATTTCGGCAGTAAAAAGGTTGACATATGCACGAATCGCATGTGAAATTGTGGAAAAAGTACTGTTACGGGACGTGAGTGGTTGTTGTTTGGAAATTATGATCGTTTGTCGGAAAAAAATCGGACCGTTTCGCATATTGTCGCGGTTGTTATGCCGAGAAACTGTTTTGATTAAGCAATTATTTGGATGAGTGCACGTGAGGTTAATTATGAAAAAACATACTGTTTGTATAATTGAACTACTTCGAAAATATGTCTGTTATGATACAAATATTTTTCGAGGATATTTATTAAAATTTCAGCAATCGAGCCAATAAAAGTATAATTGAAATTCTATTCTATAAAACCATTTAAAATAATATCGATTAATTGAAATATGTATAAATATACATAGATATGTTACAGTTAATTCAAAACGACAGAATTTTAAATTCTGCATAAAATATCAATAATTGTTTCATATTTTCCGATAAATATTCAGTTTTCAATAATTCATTTCACCACTAATGTGGTTTTTATTTGTTCACACTTTTACTCCGGTTACAAAATATTTGTATTCAGTGATTTCGAAATACATTTTAATTTCGCGGATTATATTAGCACGGTCAACAAATCAATTTAATTCTACAATCAAACATATTTTATATCTGTAAACCGTAGTTTACCATCCGATAATATTTACGAATCTCAAAAGCACATAGCGAAAAAATATCGTGCGTGTCGGACAATTTTGTCATTTTGCCTCAAACCCCGAAAATTATTATAAAAGAACCGTACAAAATATTAGATATCACACAGAGACAGATAACCAGAGCTCGGCTTTTGTTAGGAAATGTTGCCTTTTGTGCCCCGAGGCGACTATCCGAGAACTGTATCGTAATTCTGACGAAAACCTTTCATCATAACCTTTCATTGTTCGCTTTTTTCTCCGTTCGACAGACGTACTTTTCCGTATTTATTAATTTGGACCAAGATTGAAAAACGACATCTCGAATGTATGGATCGCGCTCTTATTGTATTTTTCAGCGTAGTGTCAGTCGAAAAGTCGGTCAAAACTATAAAGACTTTTCAATTCGAGTGTATTATATATTGCATATTTGTAATTTAATTTGCAAATATTTTTCAATTTTTCCATCCAATCGAAATTTGACAAAAGAGAAATATTTCGAACCGGAAAAATATTTTAGATTAATACTTCCGAGAGTCAGATTTTCAGAGATACGACCGTATCACATATATTGTTATGAAATCTCATGCTGAAACATGGCGAGGTCTCTCTTCAGGACTGGAATACTGCCAGGGCTGTTCTCTGATAACTTACATGAGGAATCTGTTCCTGATAGTTTCGTACTCGACTAGGGGGAAAAAATTGTACGTATATATCGTAGAAATACCTTTGGAAAACCATTTCGTATAATAGACACATATAATATGTTGCCATGCCAGTGCCAAGACTTTGAGAAAAATGAACGTACGGCTCTCGTTAGAACTTCATACGGATTCAACAAGCTGAAATTGATATTGCACAACGGGGAAAAAATACAATCAAGCTTTTATTTTCGGTGTCGTTTTAAATTTTAATACTCATTTCTTCATTTTAAAATTATCTCAAAATATTTTGATTTAATTACGCCTCCGAAAAAACGCGAGTTTCAATCAAAACCACGAAGTAAGCGGGTGAATTTTCCCATACGAGCACATGTAAAAACAATCGTCACACACTTCCGAAATTGAAAATTTTCAGTCGGCGGAACGTGTCCGGACTTGTCATCTCTCTCGCGTCGTTTTCCCGACGAGTTTTTCCTGGAAGTTCAGCCCAGGGCAATATTAGCCTGTCACTCGAGACATGTAGATTACCAGAAAAGTGTGCCGGTATTGTTATGTATGATGTACAGTGTCGAGTGTGCCCTCTTCACGTGTGTTACAATAATAATTTCGGATGTGTTACACGCCACGTGTCCCATCATTAATCACTTTCGCGTGTTTGTCCTCTTTGTGTATAGTAGCGGGGCAAAAACTGAAACGGGACACGTCTTTGTTTAAAGGGACTAAAATACGTGTATGCACTTTCGTATAGTATTTTGTGTTTTGTTGAAATGAAATGATATCGTATTTTCGACTTGAGTTATTGACAGTATGAATGTTGGTTGTTTTTATCAATATTGTTGATATACCTAATCATTTGACGTTTTTTGATGTGTGAGATCATTTTTTCGAAAAATTCCTGAGTCTACAAATAATTCGATATTGCGCAATTTATTTCCTAACTTATTATTTTATATACGAAACTTTTCAAATATTTAAAAAATTGAACATTAGAAAAACTGAAATAATTCGGAAATAGACATTTTCAAAATTTGTCTACGGAATTTTTATTGTCTTTGCTCGCGTCGACTGTTTCGATTCATTTCGAACACTTTCGCACCGTTGATATGAAATTGAAATATCTCTTTATTTTCTATCTCGCAGACCTGTCACGAATTATTCCGCAATACTTATTTCCACGTCTCGAGTTTTCATTTTATACACATCACCTGTCTTTCTTTATACGTGCGCACTTTCGTGCGGAAAAAATGTAGCATGCATATTTCCCGGACAGTAAAAGTAGATTTTTTTTATCGTGATTGCATATTTATGATTTTCTCAAAACGAAAGGAATCTTCATTGTATTATTTCAGCTCAAAAACTAAAATAAAATATGTAAGACAACATCAATATATCATTAGTTACTTTAAATCTTTAATTCTTCACTCTACTACTGATTTTAATACAGAAACATAATTCGAAAACAAAAACTGAAGATTTATTTCATTCTCAAACTTCTCTAAGACCTTTTTATCGACAAATCAAACCCTTCCGAAACAAAAAGCGGATTCGCACCCACTCAAAACAGAGCGTCCTTCGACGCGCTCCCTCAACGAAATCTAAACGAAACCTTTTATATTTCATACAGAGAGTTCACGCAAGTGAGCACGGGCTCATACTTATCAGCCCTCATATAAATTGACTCCGACTCTGGCTTACGAAAGCTTTAAAGTCGACTCATAAAAAAGCCCGACGCACATTCGTTCGTTCGCTGAAGTCAGTACACAAATCACGCCCGAAGGAATTTACTGCCGCCGAATAGAGACGTCGACTCCCTTTCTCTGAGGGCTCACATATGGACCTGTGTGTGTTTGTGTATGTGTGTATGTGTGTGTGTGTGTGTTTGTGTTTGTGGGTGAGGGGAGGTGAAGTGGTGTGGGCAGATCGGTTTAATGGGCGCTCTCAGTAAGGGCGATCTTTGCGTATAGCCACGATTCCGGGGATTAATCTTGAATAAGTAATAAAATTTCAATTGCGTTTTAAATTCGTATATAAATTTGTATAGATTTTTGGGTTTTATGGGTTCCAGTAACTTTAGAATCGTTGAAAAATTCATTTAATGAAAATCGTTTCTTTTATATTATACTATTCTTTGTAAATTACTTAATAGGAATTAACAAATTAAAATTTATTTCAAAAATCTCAAACACACCCTGTGATTCGGACAAGCGTTCAAACACACCAATCACGCGAACCCTTAAATCCACGAAAAAACACCTATGCGATATCCTTCCGGCGGAAAAAGCGACTACGAAATGCACACGCCGGAGATAAATTGCAGCCTTATCGATCTTCCGATTTTTCCCAATTCCACCGCCCACCACCCACAGGCCCCCGAGCAAAAGTCGGGCTTCGAATGCAGCCTCCGTCGGGGACTGCTTTGCCACCCACCGCCCCGTAATACGGGTTTTTCGGCTTTCGTTTTCGTTCTAGCTTTCGATGGTGATGAATGGACACTTTCGCCGGGGGTGTGAAGCTCGGCTTAAGAAATCTACGGTGGCGTAAATCGCTCTACGTATTTTTACCTACGGGTGTGTGTATGTGGGAGGGAAAAAACGCAAATTGCACTCGCGCATAATCCGTCTTTACTCGGGTATCGAAATGAAATTCTTCGGTGTTTGGAGATGGGGAAATTGTGATTTTATTTCACTTTGATCGTGTAAATGTTTGTATATGTGCGTCCTCGGAAGATACAAAAGATATGATTTTGTTTGTGTTATTTTTTTCTGTATTTCGAATATGTGATGAGCTCAATGGTGAGAAATTTCGTACACGTTCGAATTTGTAATAATCTAGATGTGTATGGAAATAGCCTAAATTAATAATTCCGGGAGTTTTTCTTTTTGTTTTTGTATTTTCGTTTCATAATTGAAGTTGAGATTTTTTTATAATATGCCAAAAACATGAAGTCGGAAGATGAAAACATGTTTTTTTTTTATTTCAACACGACGTTAAATTTACTTTCATTCTATTTAATGTATTCTATATTGGGCACGAAAAAATATTTTAAGAATTATAAAAGAAATTCAAGTTTAAATTAAAGAAAAGTCTAAACGATTATTCATTTTAATTGTAAAGTTATTCAATTAGATTAAAATACAACCCACGTATTTATATAAATTACTTTATACGAATATACGAAAATTTCTCAGAACTGACGACATCCTGCGAATATTTTTTTTTCAATACTTTTTCTCCGATTTGGCTTTGGCATATCGCTTCTTTTTCATACGAAAGACCACCCAAGTGTTGAACAGAATCCGACGGTTTTCTGCACCGGCTTCCGAACGTAAATAAATAAAACAAACTAAAATAAAAACAGAAATAAATCGTCGCGAGCAAAACCCCAGCCAGCGAATTCTCCGACGGCGACGGACGGACATGCCCACAATATCATAAAATTTTGTAAAATACAATTTTTAATATAGATCCGCCGTCAGCGCGATATTTTACGCCTTTCAATATGAAGCTACGCCTTCAGTATCGACGAATTTTCTTTTGTTCGAACTTTTCTCTTAAGAAAACGCGCATAAAAGTTCGTATATTGCCCGGTCGTCGTGCGCGCACGGTAAAATTGCCGCGCATTGTGTACACAAAGGGTAATATATTTTTTATATACGCAATTACGCATTTTTTCGTTATATACGCTTATAAATGTATGGTTTACGGTTATGTGACTAAAGCCACAAATATACTACCTCCTTCTCGTTTTCCTTTTGTCTTGTTTCATGTGAAATTCAATAAAGGTTTAAAATGTTCATTGGAAATTTTTTTGATCGAAATTCGTGGAAAATTTGTATTAAAATTTTAGTTACTTTTTATACTTGCTTATAAAATACAAACATTGAGATAAATAATAGTTTATATTATATTTAAGAAATACCTAAAAATAGCTATAGAGATTTAAAAATTTCATAACTTGTTAGACTATACAATTTTCATTTATTTTTTCAGAACTTATATGATATTTATTGAAAAATGAGCTGAACAGTAGAGCCAAATAAAAAAAATTTGGCAAGATGTGATTTTTAAATCCATATGAAACTTATGAAATGTATGATATATATTTTCGCATTTTTGAAATCTAAAATCTATACTGTAATTGTATTTTGGATAGAAAAATTCATCAATTTCTTAAAATGGACAATAATCCTTTTTTAGGAAGGGATCGAACCCTTCGTCCGTCCAAACCTCATTCTAAATTCAATTAAGCTACTACGGTACTATGGCATTATATGAAATCAACTCTGACCTTATGAATTAAATATGATGCTTCCCTGCTAAACAATGAATGCATCAATATTGAAAAAAGACAATAACATAGCAACATTTCATGGAATTTAAAAAAATCAATCCTTTCTACGAAACTTCATATTAGCACATGTGCTTATTAAAGTTTTCGCCCACATATCGACGCATTTAAGATTAGCGAAAGCGCAGTTTAGTAGCACGGTAATAAATTTGAGAGTCATAAATTCGCAAGTTCGAATCCCGCCAGCCGTATAACTTCTAATATATGTAATTGCATAGGTGCGACTTTATAAAATAATATATTACGCCAACTAAAACTAAATATGAATACGTGCTATATAAGGACGATAGTTCCGCATTTGAAGTTTAGATAGAAAATTTTATGCATTTATAATGCACTACGTATTTTGACTTATCAAAATAATCGTATTCGAACTAAAACGAGCGCACAAATCAAATTGAATTAAGTTCAAGCGCTATTTATTAAAACAGTTACAATTGTCCGATTAGTTAACCACATGAAATATGCTGAAATATCAAAACTAGCGTTCTGGCGCATAGGTAATCGTGGTCGAACAAATCGCGATTTCATTTTCCAATAATTACCCGCACAACAAATACAATCGAGTTGCAATTAACCTAATACGATTTATGGAATTGAATTACTTTATATACGAGATTATAATATATTCAAAACGAACGTTGCGTGTGCCACGAGCGTATTTCACCCCGTA
The DNA here is from genome assembly GCA_028571205.2 of Hydropsyche betteni. NCBI lineage: Eukaryota > Metazoa > Arthropoda > Insecta > Trichoptera > Hydropsychidae > Hydropsyche > Hydropsyche betteni. The sequence continues at coordinate 4,887,491 of JAOXNN020000088.1, read as the reverse complement.
GAAAAATTTGTCTACGTTTTTCCTCCGGTATATTTTCGTACAATTGTGCTATTTAATTATGCAATTATCAAGCAGAATATACGAGCTTGAATATGTGAATGAATACAGAAAAAAGTGCACATTATAAAATTAGTGCTGTATTTGTGTAGATTGTCGTTCTCTTATCTTACAATTAGACGACTTGAAATTTGTATAGATGTGTCCATGCATAAAATCAGGTACTCGCTGAAAGTAGTTCTCCGTGTGATGCAATTTCGAATGCTATGCACGTGCACGTACATTTCTCTCATTGACAAAGTGTCGTCTTGCATCGATTAATATGCACGATGCAAATCTGGATGTGAAGGATTGTAATCTTAACGTGATGAAATTTCAATGTTATATCATATAAGTGCATAAATCCAAATCTATAATCATTATGTTTTCTTGCACAAATATTTCAAATATTTAACGTTTGAACTCTAATAATATAAACATTTAATAATTCTTTTCACGTTCATAACAAAACATATGTTTCAACATATTTATAATAATTTCCCAGAAATAATAAATTGATATTAAGCAAATCAATGAGATTTTAAAAAAGTGTTCTTGGAAGGTAATCGAGTAATTTGTATAAATGTATTTCATATTTTTCTTTTATTGATCCAAATATTATGATCATCGTTTATATATTTATCATACATATAATAAATTGAATCGCAGAGTAAATATTAATACTATTGTTCACAACCAACATTCCTTAAAATCAACACTACATATATTATACAAAAACCTGCTACCATTATCACACACCCCATCCAAATCCATCACCATTTTACATGTGAACATTTTCGCTAATATCCAAAACTCGAAAATTATCAGCGACAGGTGTAATTTAACTTTGAACCATGCTCGTTAAGCCGCGTTGCAATTAACCGACGCGTATGTCGCGAAATCACTAACCGTGACGCGGGATCAAAACACGGTATTCCCCTTTTCACCCAAATTGAACTTCGATCGATCTAAATTAATATCTGATTGACAATTCGTTCGGTTTCGGATATGTGGTCGTAGTGAGAGTTGATTTGAATAGTCGAAACGTTGATTAAAATTGAAAATCGATGTGTGTGATATTGAAAATGTTCCACTGAAGTTATCAAACGTTTGAATACTCGTTTATTTTATATGAAACCAACTCTTGCCAAAAGGTTTTAGTAACTGTATACATTCAGGTCATTTGATCAATTTTTTCGAATATAAAATTTTATTTCATTGCCATTCTTTCCGTAGTCGATTCGTATTCCATTTTTGAATCAAACGTTCATACAATCTGAAAAAATCTTTTTATAACTTATGCAAACGCCCATATGCGATTATCATGCAATTCAATGACGAAATACATTCGTATTCCCGATGATTCGCCGACTTCAGATCGTCGAAACGGCACCTTCATCCGGTCCTTTGTCGGCGCTGAGTCCTTTGTTTGTACAAGAAGGGACCTCAGGGGTCCGGTAGGCGAGAAAAAAAACATAATGAAATCAACGAATGCAGAAAAAATCACGGCCAGACGCCTAAACAAACCTCTCAAAAGAAAGAAAAATCGTACGCGCACCTTTAACGCGAAAATGAAAGGGGTGCTTTTTGTATGAGTGCTCCCGACATAACTCTATGTAGGGTACTGCGTTGTGTTGTCGGCACATATTTACAAATAAAATTATACATCTGCCGTTTCCAATTTGCGACGAGGGGGCTTTTAGACGTTCGTACGTTGTCAACTCTTTTTATATGTAATATTGTATAAATATTTTTCGAGGTGAATCAACGGAAATTCAATATGTCGAATGTTCTGTTAACAAACTCGAGTGTTGTGATTTTTTTTTTTACCAAGTAGCTTAATTGTATAGTTTTAATGCTTTCATTTGTTTTGTTTGAATGAATTAAAAGCTTTCGTTTTTGAATTTTGAGTCTGTATAAACTTTTAATGGATGCAAATCGGATTTGATTATAAATTATGCGAAATTTTAGTAGATTGTTTTTGTGATCGTTTAAATTTTACTTTACAAATCGACTTAAAAACAAAAATTCAATTAATGGTCCTCGGTTACATTTTTCCAACCGTTCATTCATAATAATCCTTCATTTCGCATACACCATCACCCTCGCTCACAACACACCTGTGAACGCATGCAACACCTGCACACTCCAACTAAAAACCATTCACATATCACGAATCAATTCATAAACTTCCAATCCAAAAACGTCATTTACTCCCCATCCATCCACCGTTCAAAAAAAGCACAAACAATCCCCAAATCCATCCGCATTTACGCTAAAACAGACGTACAAAAGTGCCGAATAAACGTCACTTTGCCAAAGAACCGTTACGCGGTTAACCCTCCTAAGGCCTTACGTGTCGCATTGTTCGACATCATAAAAGTGAAACACGACTAACGAACGTCGCATGTGACAAATTCGCATGTGACGGACACGATGGTGGCGTGTCCCGGGTTCCTTTCGCAAAATTTATATTTATACGTCCCTATTCCTCGTCGCTAGATCCGTTGTTGCTCCTTTTATTCGTGCGCCTTTTTCATTTTTATTTCTGGGTTTTTTCTAGTATTTTTTTCTCGGTTCTCTTTTTGTACGCAGCGAATTCCTATTTCGCAGTGGTATTATTATAATTCAGAAAGCCTTTGTTGTGATGTCGGACTGCTAATACCATGACATATGGCGGGGCAGTGGCGTGTGGACTTTTCATATTTCTTACGTGCGCCTCGGAATTTTAATATCGTTCGACGGAATATCATCGCCCATTTTTTTCAAAGTATTCAAAAACCTTTCTTTGCTAGTATTGTTTCGGCTGTGTCTTGTTTTTCGGCGTAATGATAGTTTCACGATCTCTAAATCGGTGCGTTTTCGCTCGAACGATTCTTCGTTCGAAGAATGTCGTTTATTTTTATGCATGAGAAGTCAAAGCTATTTTCATCGAAAAATAGAATAGCAAAAAAAGCGTCATTTAGAAGCAACGATGCATATTATTTATCTTTTTCGGATAATTTCATGAACTGCATGTAATTAGATCGTTTCGTGTCTTTTCGACGGTTAAAAACTTGAGATAAACACTCATAAATTACCGTTCTAACGATTTCGACATATTGATCGTTAAATCAAGAAATCCTTGTTTTTTTGTGCAGCGATATATTTCAACAATTTAACCATCGACCTCGTGTCAAAAAAACTTCAAGCACTTCCCACAACGAATCGCTAAAACATATAAAACACGGCATGGACGCCAATTATTTTTCAATTACTTTTCAGCGGCAGCCTTCCCATGGATTTATTGGGTCGTGCAGCGGCAGCAGACGCATTATGTAAAGCGGCCTTTATCCGACAAAGGACCAGGTCGACCTGTGACACACTAAATCCTAGGAAGGCTTTAAATTTGATTTGTGCACCGTCCCACACCACGGCAGTCCTCTAAGGTCTGCGATCGTTATCGGCACAAACCTCGCCCTACAACAAATAAAAATTTTATAGGAGTTTTTTTTTTGCGATTCCTGTGTTTCTGATAAATTGCCTTTTTCAATATAGTGCTTGGTGATTTTCATGTAATCACAAAAGGGAAATCATATGATTTTTTCATGAATTTTTAATGGTGTGTGAATGACTATATTCAAATTAAAATGAAATTGGAATGATTCAAATCATATTCACTCGGACTTTGTATAACACGGTTAATGAATTGTAGTTATTTTATATAACATGATTTAAGAAGAAAAAACAATTTAAAATGAAATACGTGATGGTGTAAATAAATTATTTATTGTCATTTTAACATGAATACAAATGCTTTAGAAGTGCTTAAATTGAGGTTCATAATTAATTTTTTTAACGAATTTTGCGTATTGTTTGGAAATTACATTTATCAATTTTTACCATATTATATCATATTTCAGGTTTACATGTTGTCCAATAACACCTTTTGATATACGAACTGTTAGTATGTGCAAATTTAGACGATCAAAAGAAAAATGATTTGTAAACTGTCAAACATAACCTCCCCACACATTAAGAAATTACACTTATAGCACATTAAAAACACGTTTTTGCGGAACCACATAACCGTGCTATATAAGGCCGAAGTGTATTTACTAACTAGAATTAGTTCATTGAAATTCTATATAATTGAATAATCAAACCACTGGAAATATTATAATGCACAATCGAACAAAAATCCCACCCGAAAAATTGAAACTATTTACGATAAAAACTTCTCATCTTTCAATCTGTGTATTTGTAAAAATTCGCACAATATCTCCACATTCCCTCGATAACTCAACAAACTCAATACAAAACCATCAATATACACCGAACACGAAACTGAACGCCCATTCCATACAAATACACGACAAAAGCGAGGACAGGTCGCCGTAATATGAATACGTATGCGTTCGACGCGCTAGGTGTTTATAATCCCTCGGAAAAGGCACAAATTTGGAACCATTTAAGCTCAATAAATGTACGCACCTCAGACCTGGGCACATCCCTTTTCCAATATGTCGCCATCACAAAGGGACCGGCTGATTTGAACAAACATCGGCCGTGCCCGGGCACACATCGACAGAATTATAATATTATATCGTGTCGTTATGCGTGCGCGAATTGTTCGCTATTTTATGCGAGCTTTGTACACGCGACGACGGGTTGTTATCGTCGTTTCCGCGAATCGTGACGAATTCGAGTGGAAGGGATTAAATTTTGAGTCGATTTTGAATTTTGGGTAGTGTATTTTTAAAAAGGTCCATCTATTGTAATATATCAACATTAGTTGATGTGTTTTGAAGTGAGTAACAACTTAAGAAAATTGTATAATTTTTTTAATGACCGGTCAATTTTATCAATAAAAAGATTTAATATATGAAATGTGATTGCGAAATTCCATTGAAATATCGACGTGAATTAATAAATAGTTTTGTGAGTTTTGTTCGTTCCGTAGAAAGAAGGGCATTTCTTTTCGAACTTTTCGACTCGCAGAAATTTCCAACTATTTTAAACGACTTAATTATTCGCTCATTATATCCCTGAGAAGTTTTTCGAGTCACAAAGAAATCTCTCGTATAAATTATTTGAGATATTCGCGTAAAGCAATTAGTTCGTGCAATTATCGACGCGCTCAATATGAACGCGATTAAGGCTCTAGAATTATAACTCGCTTAATAGCGAGCTTTTATTCTGTTTATATAAATTATATACATATTCGACTGAAAAGTGCGTCCATTTTTTATACGTTGTATAAAAATGTCCGGGGCTCGGAAAGGATGAAAAAAGTTCTCGATTTTAGATTCGTTTCGTCATAATTTGTCTGTCTGCCGCGTGGATATTAATGATAGAGGAAAAAACGCTGTTATAAACGAAAAATATCACATTTATTGTGTGCATACACCAAAAAAAATGTATATTATACGACTGTATATACACGCAAGAGTAGCTCACAAAATTATACGCGGAGGACAAAAGAAACAATTTTCCACGGACGAACCAGGATTGATTTTTTCCGTATCATATGCGGCTGTGTATATTCACGCTTTGATACGACAAAAGCTGCTGACAAAAAATACAAACGACCAAACGTGAAAATATGCTCCTTTTTGTCCGGACGGAAATTCGACTTTTTCGCGGAAATCTACGATATTGCAGCATAGATGATGTGAAAGCATTTTCACTCCCTTTTCGAAACTGAATATTTCAGTTCTATTGTTCGACACGTTGTTTTGAATTTTCTTTTATAACACGACATTAATTAAAAATATGAACAGACGTGAATTCGTACAAGTTTAATTTTATTCAACGCAGCTACCAATTTTATTCATACAAAAGCTCATTTCAACTCTTTTGATTTTCTATATAAAGCCCTGACGAGAAGAGCACACTTAAATCCATACGAATCTTTTTTCACGCAGACCTCAAATTGGTGAGGAGATTAGACCTCATATAATACAGCATTCGTCCACAACGACGGCCTAACCCACAAAGCAGAACAATGGGACATTCTCACCTAGAGCCTCGCGTCCATTTTTTTCACAGACAATGACGCATTTAGCAGACACCCAATATTGTATACACCGAAACCTCATACCGAAGTTTGCACTCACGGCTTTGCGGAAACGCGATTTCGCGCAAACTGCAACATCTGCACACGTACCCGGAAATTTTCCCGGCGACTCTGCACCGGATCCAGTCGTTGGAAAATTCGCGTTTTGAAATTTCGAAATTGTTTCCGAATTGCCGGCCGCGGATTAAACGGTTCGTATCGAGTGAACCGGAGCGGTGCAAAAAAGTGCACGTTTCTAGTGCACGGTCAGTGTCCGATCGAGTTTCGCTGGAACGGTGTTGCTACTGTTGTTGTTGTTGTTGTTGTTGTTGTTGTTGTTGTTGTTGCTATTGTTGTAGGTTGTGGTGCTGTGTATGCGGAGAAATGTACTGTCCGGTTATAATGTGGGGATTTTTCGTTTGGGTGATTCGATTTATCGCGATTGCGTTTTGTCTGCACGTGTGCGGATTGGTAGTTAGATATTGTTTCGTTCGTATTGTTGCAGTTTTTATTTATACATTCAATATAAAGTGATCCAATGATCTCCGTAAAACCTTAAAGAGGTGATAGATCACGTTACTTAGAATATTTTAAACCGAACATACCTTCATCCAAAGTATCATATTTTCTGAGTTATTATTAATTTTTTTGTTTTTTAAGAAAAAATCCAATCAGTATTTAAAAAAAAATAATTTTGTGCAATCAAAACATCAGATCTTTTCAATTTTTTTTTCTATATCCATAGATCTCTAACAACTCTCATAAGATACTTTCCCATACACTCTCTCACAATCAGTCACCTTTCCTTCTTTCGCAACACTCCAAACACAATTCTAACACCTCATACATCTATCTACTGTCATTAGCCTCACCCACACGACAAATTCAATCTCTCCCAAACTCCGAAACGTACGAAATTATCGATCAAAACTTTCGACAATTTCCACCCATCCAAACTTCGTTCACCCTTAAAAATGATTAATATAGTCGCCGAATTTCCACTCGCACACACTTCTGCGAAACATCTTCCGAGGAACCCGATTCATCACGACCCACCCCCAGGGCGTCTGTTTGGCTCGCCAAAGTTTTTGTTAATTGTGCACGCCAAGAGTTTGTCCCACACCCCCGTCGGGCTGCTCATTCAATTAGTGCATCACCTTTGTGCCGTTTCTGCTCTCGGCCGAGAATTTATTCATTATTTGTCTTTTGTCTTGGGTGGATTATTCGATTATACGTGTAACTTCTTGTTTGAGTTGGAGGCGCTCGGATGGGCTTGAGACGGAGGTCTCTTGACCCTATGGAAAAATTGATCGTTGCTCCTTTTTAAGGTGTGTTTTTTTGATTATTATGTTGCCATTTTATTTATTCAGTGATTGTCGATGACTGTTCGTTATAATTGTGAGTTAAAAATAATTAATAAATTAAGATGAATTTCATATGATTTTATGTAATCGCATGGATTTCATTGGCGGCCTTAAATATTTTTGACTTGTCAAATTACAGTTGATTAGTTCTATGAATATTTAATTTACAGGCAAACAATTTAATATACTGACTAAAAATACAAAACTTCTTTTCTTATCTACAATCATTGTGCTACTTAATTGAATAACGGAAATAAAAAAAGAACATAAATTTCAAAAATTTAAAATCGGTTTTATGTCGAAAATAGTTCCATATGCCATTACCAATATTTTGAAATATGGTCAAAGCCATCATGATCATTTTACAATTAGTACAAATATAATATTGCCTCTAATCGTTTTAATATAAATAAAAACCGATGTATCTCAAAATCTAAAAAAATTCATTTACGTCCTTTTTTAATTTTCAGTGTTAGATTTTTTAGTTCATTTAATTGTTTACTTAATAGAAAATTAAATTGCCGGAAAATTTAATTCATTCGATATTATTCAAAGTATAAAAACATTAAATTTCTTATTTACAAATTCGATATTAATCTTTTAAAGTGCACATTCAAGCATCCACGTATAAATTTGATAAATTCAAATTTCATTATTTAAACCAAAATTTTCCTAATGCAAAGAGACATTAATCTAGAAAACGATACTAACGTATAAATGTCGGAAAACGATATAAGCACTGCTAAGAGCGAGCCTTCTTCCTTCGAATTGAGATTATAAAGTCGTCAGTCTGAAACTCAAACGCCGCAGTTTATCAAATAAAACGAAGCTTTTGCGCCAGCCGTTTGATGTCGAACAATACAATCGCAAACGGCGTATATAAATTGCGCTTGTTGGATGCAATTGTTGGCAGCTTTTGGTCGAACCAGCTTTCGTTTGGCGAGACTTGTGTGCAGTTCGTAGACCCACAAGTTTAACCGCAATGCATAAATGTAGTGCATTTCTGAATCGTCTCGGTGCACGCACGTTTTGCATTCGTAGCCTCAATTTGTGGAAATTATTTTATTGGAATTGTGTTATTGTAAATATATCATGAAAGTGAAATTAAAGTAAGTTAAATATCTCGATTTTATCTGATACGAAAATATAGACTCAACTATGAACTATAGAAAAAATTGTATAGATTCAAAAGTTATAGATATTTTTGAAAAGTATATATACTCGTAAATACTTATGTGAATATTTTTATCAATATTTGACCAATAAATAATAAAACCGATGACCGAATATTCGAATGAGTCTATTTTACAAAATAACGAGTACTTGAAAATTTATGCGCATTCGTGGATAATTTATTTTACACGTACATAGTCATTTCGAATTTCGTTTATTTTTTTTCACACGAGACAACACAGCCGGAATAAACGAACCCGACCGAAAAAAAGTCGATTCGGTCCCGTTCGAATCGTCCGTTTTTATTTACGCGAATTTAACTACGAGCAAATTGGAAAATAAACTTAACCGAAATTTACTATCGGGCCGTTTGAATAATCGGCTCGCACATCCAACACACACAGCCCGAATAGACTTTAAGTGGTGTGCAATATAATAAATTTCCAGTCGTGTATAGATTTTCAGCGCACTTTGCCCGCAAAACCGCTCGACGTCTAATAAAACGCATAAATTTATTATGTCACCGTTTTGGCGCGCAGCGAGACCGATTTTAATTAAATTTCTTGCCAGGCTCCCTTTCTTCCATACCATCTGTACTAATTTCGATTCGATACTGAATTGTATTTCGTTTTGGCTCACCTGCGTGTTTGTTGTCTTCGAAGTCGTTCCGATGTACTTATTTATTCTAATTGACATGATTGTTATAAATAGGATTTACCGCGAACGCTTCTTGGCTTCAATGAAGTATCGATTTTGAATTATGTTCAAAATTTCTTGTTATTGAGTGTTCAAAATTTTTCGATAATGTTATTGTTATTTATATTTGAACCGTAATATATTTTTAACAAAATAATTATGCAATGTCTTCATTTTTATATCATTCACACTTTCATGTATGAAACATATTTTTTTTGTATATTTACATTATTTCATGAGAAAAATATTGTGTATATAATCACAGGAATATCGTGTAAATATGGAAAAAATTCACACGATAGATTTGGATACCGGAAACACAAAAGGAATTAAGTGCCAAAAAATCCAAAATTGAAATACGTCAGAAATATTGTACGTTCTGTATACCAACGCTAATATTTTAAAACATGGTTAAAGTCTCCAAAATCAGTTTTTAATAGTGTATATCAACAGTTACTTACATCCTTGCTTATTTTTGATATTCATTTTATCACATTTACATCTTATACACTTGATCGTTTTTTAACACGGATCCGAAACAACACGATTCAAGGAAGAAAAACTGATTATTTTTTTAGTTTTTTCACAACAACCCGATATGAAAAAATTATATACATATAGTATTGTCACTATGGTAAGATTCGATGCAGGCCATTATAATGATTAGGTATATCTTATATCATAGTTATTAAATTTAAAAAAAATGACTATTTTACATTACCAAATTTTTCACATTACACATTTCTTATTAAGTAAATTTGGATGAAAGTTCTATCCAAATATACTGATGGAACTCATCTCTAATTTTTATATAGCCACTATAGATTTTTTTACATAATAGTCTCTGGAACGTAGCCCCCGTGTATTGGATGTATGTATATGAAATTTTCGGGAATCAAACAACTCAACTCTACCTCCTACAACACGAACCTAACATCTCACCCGACAAACAATTATTTCGACCCGAATCCGAATTCGTCACACTGCCATCATCACACGACCGACTCATAACAACATCGCTAATCCGATACTGAAGTTATTATACATGTGATCCGGCCATTCCTCGACATACGTCGATACAAGTGCACAAGTACGCGGACGACAGTTGCCAGTTGTTGTCGATAACAATACATCTGGCGAGGCTTTCAAACAACTGCTGCTGGAGGCTTTGCCTTGTCGCAAACTTTCCGACAACTTAAGTGCATCAACTCACAACACTGCAAATATCCTTTCTGCTCCATTACTTACGATGCGCCACTGCACCCCGAATGCATTATTCGAATAAGACTTTGTGTGTTTTGTGCCGTCTTGGCTTGATTGTCGATTCGAAATTAGTAAGGATTCTACTGGAATTTGCATGACTTCAGTATTTTTTGTATCACTAATTATAAAAAAATATATATGATTTTGGTTCTCTTATATCACTGATTCAATAAAATACATATATCGATTCAATAAAAATAATTATTAATAAGAAGTGAAATCGATCGTATATATTACCAAATTGTACAATATAAGAATTAAAATTTAAAATATCGATAAGAAACCCTACTGAAGATACAAACACCAATTTATCTTGCGTAGTCTTCACATCAAATAAATAATAATAAATTTCGAATATAGAATTGTATTGCAGTCACGATATTTGTTATTATTTTTTTTACGATATATGCTTTGTGTACATATTCTGTAGGAAATGGTTAACTTGTTACCCGACAGTATAATACCTGTCGTGTTTTATGTCGTGTCCTCTCTCATATCGCGACGACAGAACAATACGAAACTATTGCTCCGCTAGCGTCTGGCTCAATACTAGAGCACTTCAACCAGTGGCTCTCATACTTCAGGGTCCTAAAGTGCCCACCATAGTTTCCAAAACAAAACTCGTAATTTAGTCTAGACTAGTTGTCGATTCATTTAAAATTTATGAAATTATCGAGATTCATAGCTTCCGTTTCAATAAATATCGATGCATACATTTAATAATTTTACAAATTATTTATTTTGTTTATGATACAAAAAATTTTCTTGACAACGATTCATATTCTTATGTTAGGATTTTCACTGTATTTCTAGCAATATTTTTCCGCAAATAGATTCCGGGAATTCGACTCTTATCCCCAGGAATATTGCGGTCGCTCTTTACATTACACTGTAACATTGTTTTGAAAGCAAAATACAATATTTTAAAATCCGTATCGGACAGACATAGAGAAAGGGGAGGATAAGTCTGGATGCAATAAAATGCGGATTCGCCTCCGAGTACAACGGAAAAATGCATTACTAGTAATTTGTATGCGAGCATTTTTGATATTTCATTGTTTCGATTTGAATAAGCTTGAATTGTTCATATTTTGTTTATCTTTAACATCATATTTGATATTAAACATTCCATATACAAATGTAGGTATAGAATCAAAACGTAACGTTTAACATAGATTACTGAATTTAAATGACAGGTAATGAATAAATACACCTTACCGCTTACCCTAAGATTTGACTGAGTTTTCAGTGTCCAAAATCTAATAGATGAAAATATTCGCACTCCTGATAATGAATCCTATTATTTATAGTGAAAATTGTTTTGTTAAAAATGAAAACAATCCGTGCGAACAATAACAGGTTGATTTTATTTCGTTTTACCTGTTCACCAATGAATTAATTAAAATTCACCCTACGTGGTTTCACCATGATGCATCACAATCATCATCCCTTTCCGGTCTCGAAAGTTCACGGTTGACTAACTACCCTAACTCACTTCAAACAAATACAAATGTTGCTCCCATGTCAAGGGGGGGACGTATTTCGGATGCACAATATCATAATGAATGCATCATATTATACATTGTTCGCGAGTTTATTACGTGCTTTGAAGTTCACTTGTTGTTCGAGACCGCACCCAAAATTAATTTTTGTTATGTAAACTAATCAGATTATGCTCGCGGATGTCTCCAACGTCCAAAATAATTCAATTGCTCAAAATTCGCGGCGAGTCGACATAAAATATCGGCCTAATTGATGCTGTTTATCCATTTCGGTTGAAGCATGTTTCGTCCATTATGATCAAAATTCGAAACTTTTCAATTTAATGTTTCGAGCAACATGCTAACCAAATTTTATTTACTAATCTCTCGCCGTAGATTTTCCGACGAAAATTTCGTTAATTAGTAAATTTTGAAGGACTTCACTTTAGAAAATGAATTTATGCGCGGCCTCAGCCCGACTCTTAATCGCCGCCTGTAATTTATATTATGATGCAAAGCCACTATCGAGACAATTTGATAAATTACTGAAAAATTCAATTTGGCCATTTGAGTCGGCCCAAAAACTTCAACAATCGACGAAACACATACCTAAGCGTATTTCACATTATTGAAATTCCGAAAACGTGACTCCGCGTTTGTCATTTGCGTCACTTAGCGAGTGCGTGGCTTTGAATTTTTATGATCGATCGTGTCGGATATTGTCTATAAGGAGGACATCGCGGTAAATACCTGAACGTCTGCTAGACCTTTGGACTTAATGTCTCACAGGGCAATAAGCTTTCATATTAACACAGTTAGTTAACCGATTCGATTCCGTCAACCGAGCAGAACTAATTACGCAGTTTCAGACTCGAACGACCGCCTAATCTCAACTGAGACAATCTGGAATTACGCACAAGTCTTACTTGTTACCGTTTAATAATATCGTAATGTTGGGAAAAGTATCAAAGCTATACGATTTCGATACAAAGTTAATAGGATTCTGCTGAAATTAATGTTTCCTTTGATTTGTGTGTATTTGTTGAAATTAATGCCGTAATTGACCATTTATATTGAGTTATCATTAATATACTTAATAACTGACTAAATAATTAGTTACCGTTTTCTTTTAAATTAATTTTGCCTTTGTATGAATCTTTTTTTTTCGTTTAAAGTTAATTAGAATCTTGCCTTAACTGTCAAACTAATGGTTACTATTCTATCGCATTTGTTTAATAAGACCTTATCCTGCAGGGGATAACTAACAGGTTGCTAATGATAATGATATAGTTTCTAGAATTTCAAAAGCCATATCATTAAGACAAGTAGAGATAATTAGAAACCTTTCATTATAAAGCTCGACGTCTTTCAAAATTTCTCATAATCAGAAGACCAACAGGCATAGAGCACATACGTTGCACACACAATGCTTTGTCGGTGAGGTCCACGACTAGAGAGCTTAATGTCGAGCCTCTCGATTCGAAAGCTCCAACAGTATTACGTAGAGAGAGGTAGAGATCGAAATCGCAATGAAAGCACAGCTTTCGGTCTTTCCTAACAATGCTGGAGGTCGAATTTCTCACTACAAAGGGCCCCGGGTACTACACGGGACATGTAGATAGACGAGGTCGTCGGCTGTTTGTTTGATATCATCTCTTTATTGGTTTCCGCTTTTGCCCTCTCATATTATTTTTTTTCCACTTTTCGCACGTGCTCGCATGTATGTTGTTATCCAAATAAAGGAAGTGTAAACGCGAAGCTTAATGACGGCTTTTATCGGTGCCGCTTTGCGCGAGCTTTTTGGCTTTTGTACGCGTTCCCTTTGAAGACGTTCGGAAAAAGCGTAAATATCATTAAATCTCATTCGCGGTGATTTTTATTTGTTTATTTTTTTTTCGGTTCGGCATGTCGCGTATCTGATTACACGTGTATCATGAAGCATGAAACGATCCGGTGACATAAATTTCTCTTGACGTGAGCAATTCTGAGTTTTTTCGACGTTTCGAAATAAGGTTTCACCATTTCACAATTTTCTTTCGCTTTGTTTTGATTAATTCGCATTTTTTTAATTGTTATGCTTGTTATATATTTTTAATTGAAACAATGTGTAATTGTGATATTATATACCTAATTCTCATATCTAATTTTACTGAAAAAAATTTCAGTAAATTCATTTAGAATATAATGTTAAATTATATATTCAACTCGTATGATATAGTTATAAAGCACATAAAATTTTACATGTACATAATTTGAAGATACGGGAAATGCTTAATTATTAAAATTTCACGTCAGCCCCAAATACTGTCCGAACAATGAACACTTCGTCACAATGGAGTGGCAGACCTAATTGTATGCCACCTGTTTTTTTACACAATTTATCTCATTATTAATCAAACGAGGAAACACTTAAATATAGCAATTTTATTAAAATCATAGCACTATGTAATTAATCAACACAATACTTTTTGCGCATTATCAAATTCATCATAAGAGTATTAAAAACGTGTTACGTAACAAAATCACGCCATTGTGCACATTTATATTGAAAAAAATTTGAATAATAATTTAAAATTAAAAGATTGTATCACAGTAATTTATATCAGTTTTCAAAAGTTTATCATAAACAAGTTAGACACTTTTATCATAAGCATGTTTAAAGCCAATTATACGCTAAAATCATATCTTCGCAACATATCACGACTCAGGTACCGAAAACACACTATTTTTTGCGGATCCAATTCATCCTTCAATACCTGAAGCTATTTACTTTGCGAAACTGAAAAAAAAAACATAAATGAAACCGTGCATAGAGATCGCGTGCGACAATGGACCAAGTGCGAGCTAACAGGTTAGCGTTTTCATTATTAGACAGATATAGTTTTCTCGGCCACAATGGACGTCCATTCAAGGCGCGAAATAGCAGATCCGAAATTTCATTGTCCTTGTTATCGTGTTGCTTTTTACACGGAATTCAGGAGGACCAGGTAAACCGAAAAGGTGAGGCCGCTGAATGGTCATACGTGTTTACGGCCGGGCCGGTCGGATTTGTGCCGCACGTAGTGTGTAATACGTGCCGTAATTTCTATACGACTTTTGTTCGAGGGAAATATGTTAAAGTTTCGCTGGGACGTGTGTGTATTTTCGGCGTATTCCCGCGGACGCCTTCCGGGAAGGTTGATGGAATTTTTCCCGTGTGGCGTTTCGATTTGTGGACGTTGCGGGTCGGTCGTGCGTGGTTTTTTTTTTTTTCAGAATTGTTTTGTATTCAAATGGTTTGACGGAAGTGATAGAGTTGGAACATGTCGGGTCTGTATCGCTGAAGTTTTGGGTGTTTCATCGTTTGGTGTTTTGAAATTTCCGGGATTGATCTCGGAGAGAGTAGTCGTTGAATTGAAGGTTTTTTTTTTTTTGAAATATTGAAAAGATATCGTGCCGTTTTATATAAAATCAACTTCGAATCCTGCAAAATTTCATATTTTTTCTTTTGTTGGTTGCCTGTTAATCTAGGTCGAATATTTAAAATTGCTAATTGATTATAAAAGTCTTTGAATTTTAAACGTCTGGCATTCTAGATCGCTCTATCAAGACTTTTTATTACACAAAATATTTTTGAAATATCATTTGTATCATTTCACTATATTTATTATTAACATCTCAATCTACAAAAACGAGGTATTTTTGCTATGATAAAATATTTAAAAAAAAAAACTAAATTCTTAACCTTAAGACAAAAATAACGATCATACCCATTTACTTACTAACCTTACCATACGACGCTTAACTTCTATCAACAATAAAAAGCGATGCGTCAATACCCTAACTACCCATATCCTGCCGTCATCCTCAATTGAACACGCACTGATTGTGAGACGTGCAAGCTTTTTGCTCGCATTATCAATTGATTGTACTTGATGAAATATAACAAATAATATCATATTTAAATAAAGAAAACTCTATAGTATAATTATAAAAATAATAATCTATATTTGTAATGTATTTTTAGTGATAGAAGCTAAAAAATGTAGATAAAACATAAAAGAATTTGAAAGGAAACGAGTTCACATTCCAAATATAAAACCTTTTACAACAGGCAATTATTAATTCACCAAAACGACCACCACCAATTTATTTATTCATCACACTTTTTCAACACAATCCCTTTTAATAGTCCGACATAAATCGTGAGGACGCAATCGTCACACCGTCCGGTCCAAATTATATAAAAATCTCGCATTCTCCACGGACGATCGAGCGTCACTTCTGAGAAAACGGACTCTCGACCGCGGCCGATTGTCAAAAGTCTCGCATCCTTCACGGACGAGCGGACCCCGTCTTGTGGCCCTCGTGAAAGGACGACAATGATGATGATGATGATGGTGACATGATGAGAACCTTAGAAGACCGTAGTTCGGCGCCTTTCACGCTCGACCGAGCATACGGCCAATATGATTTCGATGACTTGAACTAACTCCTGTACGCCTCGATCGCTCCTTTTTGTATGACGAATATGGTTCGATTGTGTTTTCTAGGAAATTTAATAGGTGCCTGAAAAAAATGGGTTATTTATTTTGTGATTATTTGGTTTTTCGTAGTGACGGGAAAAAGGGCTTGTGTCTAATTTGGTGTGATCGATGTTCGTTATTACGCTATTGTTGAAAGTTCTTTCTAAATAAATTGCGTTATATGAAATTTTAAGTATGCGAATGAAAAATATTAGCTCCATTTATGGTTTTGACATGTATGCAGTGGCGTAGCTAGAAATTTTGGGCCAAGATGCAAGAATTACATAAGGCTCCTTGACTTTTTTTTAATATGAAATTAAATAATTTTATATATATTATATGTTACAGTCAAAGTGTAGTATTAATTAAAGTATATTTTGTCTGACGTTTTAGATAATGTGTATTTGAATACATATTATATATATAATACATATTTATATCTGGGATTATAATATATATTGAATGTGTGAAATATATTTTCTACATTTTCTTTATTGTCTGCAGAAACTAGAAAATGTTGAAAAAATGTACATAATGAATAGCACAATATTCGTCTTGTACGTTTATTGCTCCCAACAAAGTTTGCTACACAGTATTGTGTAATGAATCACAACTACAATGTTAGTCGGAATTTATAAGTTTCACAATATGTATTTATTTTTATATACCGAATACGAGAAGTGCATCGATTAAAACACACTATAATAGTTCTAATGCCATATCCAGCCACCCCCTCACTCATTCGTACAACTTTAATTGCAATCACATAAACCCATATACACGAATTCCCTAAATTAAACACAAATCACAGTCCACTCTGGAGCACAGACAGAATCCGAAATAAACTATTATATTAAACATAATCCCATTACGTCTCGTTCACAGGACATGGTTCACAAATTGACGACGACTACGTTTTATTCCGGGAAACCGAATCGGGAATGTCCTTCCGTGAAATCACGGCGATGTTTGATTATCCCGATGATCTACGCGGTTTCGTCTCCGCGTTTATATTTTTTTTTTATGTCCACGTATATTTTTACCATTTATTTTAATTCCCATCGGTGGTCACAATCGGCCGGATACGGCGCACAAATGGAGCCACAAAACCGTGCGCGTATAAAATCGGCTTATACGCGAGGGCCCTTTCTGTGTCGGACACAGGATGCCGCTATCCTCAATGTGGACACACCGTGGATCGGAAATATATACCACGTAAAAGCCTTTACACTCTGAGGATAAATGTTGTACGAGGTCGCGTTTAGAAATTCGATTCGTTTATGGATAAAGTGGATAATGACTCAATGAAATCGGGCGAACAATGGACGCGTTTATGTCCCACTCAATGAATGATTCACTCGAGAGAAATCAATTCTGTGAATCATCCAAAGTGCAGTCTGCATACGAAATCGACAATTTCCGTTCTTCACGTGATCCGCAACGTGAATGTTTAATGCTCTTTCGAAAGTTGTGCATATTTCTGTGTAACCGTGTATCGGACGTCAGGTAAAAATACCTGCAGCCAACACTTCACCGCAGCTCAAGGGTAGAGTGACAAAAAATACCCTGTTGTAGTGTTGTCGCTTTCGAAAAAAAAATATACACCTGAATAAAATTGGTTTTGCACCGATGAACATCCAACCTCATTTCCTGTACAATGTTTAGCTTGGAGTAAATTTTTTTCGATTTCAATATAAAGAATTTCGCTAGACGTAAATAATAAGGATCCCATATAGAAAAAAAGTCTGATTTATGAGCCGTTATTATTTTCAACCTTAATTTTTTGCTCGTGTGTTCAAAAACTGCATTCAGATCCGTTTTTATATGCCGACATAACATCTTAACCAATTACGAAAAAGGACATTCTCTCTATGTCATTATTGAGATATAAGGAAAATTGTTTCGTATTTTGATTGTTCTAACAATCTCGAGAACACATTAGACATCCGACGATTATAATTCGATTCTAACGAACCTAATTTGATATTTTCCAAGAATTAATGTGGTCATATTTAAAACCTAGTTAGATTTAAACAAGAAATCAGATCTGATATACTATTGTATCCTCGTCGAACTCGAATATATGAAAAATATGTATACGAAAGTATTTGTTTCATTGCTTAAGTGGAAAGGCACGTGTCCCAGCACGCCCCACGTGGTGTAGACGGTCACAAAACCGTACGACCCCCAAAACGAAGATATCCACATAATAAGGGATCCAATCCCACGGGATCGTTCAGTTCGCGGGAAGGTTATCGGATCATAATCGACCTCACCTGATCTCGAACACACGCAATGTATTACTGTAATATAACGTCGTCGTTATCAATTGTCGATTTATCTCGTAAAACTCATCTCGAGCTTTTTCGATTCGAATTCAAATCTATATTATTGAAAAAAAAAACACAAGCATTGATATTTTTGTGATTATTTACCCAATTTTTTCAGTATATTTAATTTAAGATTGTATTATATATGAAAATTCTCCCAACATTTCACTTAAATATAATAATTTTAACACCATCTTTGTATTTGTCAAAGAATCACATTTCAATATAATATGGATAAATATAATTAATTACCGTATTCTAATAATATACTGTACTGTAATGTAATGACATCGAAAATCGTTCTCCAATATCTCGCATTCGCTGAATTCAACCTTTGACTTTGAAAGCTCGCTAAATTTATCGAAGTATGAATTCATCTTACATCATAATACTTCGTTATCATTTCTGAAAAGTTTCTTTGTACTCTCTCGCTTCTAATTAATTATTTTTTGAGGCCACATAATCAATCGATTATTCGTCGGTTTGTGCGCTTTTTGCGTATCGGCAAAATGGCAAACGCGTAATACACGAAGGTCGGTTCCGTATCGTCGTCTTAAAAGAAAAAGTTTTCTAATTAAAAAAATTAATGCCGATGTGTTTCGTAAGTTTTTCTACGCGAAAATAATTTAAAATTCAAATTACGCTGTTTTTGGGCACGTTTTTTCGCCCTTGCATAATATATTTATATACATTTTCGTTGATGTCGAATTAATTATGAGTTTTAATAAATGTCAAAAGAGTCGATTATTTTTGTATAAATGGGTCACTTTAATACTAAAAATAAGAATATTAATATCATACATTTTATGCCGTAACTAATATTATATAAAATATTTTACTAATTAAGACATATCTCCAAATATTCCATACGACAATGACTAATATCAGGCTTCTTCCATATACTCAAATATATAAGTAAATATTTCGTCGTAATTATAATCCTGTTCAAATATCATCGTTAATTATGAGACACTAGTAAAGATGCCTGATATTAATAACATCGGCTGTGGATTTGTTAAGAAACGGAAAACGATAATATATGAAAACCGAAATATGTACCCGATTTGAATATTTAATATTCAATTAATTAAATCAAAATAGTTCATTTGTTATTGTCAGCAGACGCCATATAGGCAAAGCCAGTGGTTAGTAGGTAATTATTATAACTAAGCCGGCATTGCTTTTCATCTTAAAATAGTATCAGATCGAGTTGTAAAATAGTTTGAATAATAAAAAAAAATTCCTGGATGCGCAACCAACACATTTAAAATATTTCATTGTGATCGAATAAGCTATAAAGGCAAGCATAACAAACACACAGACATTCATTCATTTTTATTAATATAGATAAACAGATCATCATTATACACAAGTCGTTAGCGTTATCGATCTCTGAGCCTCGCGACGTTCCCATATCTCGGATCATCGCACAAATCAAATCAACAAGTATACGACCGCGAATTCCAAAACTAGAAACGCCGGCTATTAATCACCTGGATCTTTTTCTCCCCTTTTTCGGCCATTTCACACAGATGATATGGCCGGAGATTTATTTGCGGTGCGAAAAACGCGCGAATCGATCTTCGTTCCGGTCGCGCTCCAATTGGAAAACGCGAGTCGTCCATTGTGTGCAAATTTCATGATTGAGTCATTGCCGATCGTGAAAGATTTATAAAACGCGCTATTGTTTCGGAAATTTAGATTATTCAATCGTCTGTTAGGCGATTTCTTTGATTTCGATCGTGATTCTGAAGCGTTAATTGCTCTTAATTGCTGATGAACTGGTATTTTTTTTTGCGCCTTTGGGGTTAACTAACCGCATTTTAGAATAAGGTTGATCAAAATATGTATGAAATAATGCTTTATTGGATATAGAAATTTTCATCGATTACTGAAGTTAAATAAATAAAACGTGCATAAATAAAAAATCAACAATGCTGAAAACGCAAACAGAACGAAATAACAACCGCTTAGCTTTTAAAATAGAATCAAATTTTAAAATGTTAATCAAACTAAATTAAATTAAAATTTTGAGAAATCAAAACATTGACAGTTGTATTGTATTGCTTGTGAAGAAAGACTTTATTCTGGCAAAGTTTCCACCTATCGACCATTTCAATGCACAAACTATTTTTTTTCTATTATTCACTTCATATTATTTAATACTCACTTTATAATGCACACAATTTTTTTTATATTGCACACTTCAAATAAAATGATACTCAATACGATATTCTTTAATGTATAATACCAGAAATAATACACATCGTATATTATTCTAATACACAAATAACTATTCTAATACACAAAATACGGCACAATCTATATTTTTTCGATACACTATTAAATCGTAACCTTTCTTTAAAGCATTAGTTTCAATATTTAACCCTCTCGAACTTTTGAAAAAGTCTTATCATTATTTTCAACTGTATCCAATCTCTGTAATATTTCAAATCGTTAACAATAACTCATTTACATTTCCTAAATATTAAATAATAAATTTGATTACTAATACGACGCGATTGCGACAAAAATTGATATTGACGATCATCCCGGTCGTAATTTGATTTGCAACTCGACCGAACCTCGTCCGTTTCCCAATCGAAAGTTTGAGAATCTGTGGGTTGAGACGTCGTCGCCAGGTCCAATTTATCACCGATTCGGTAGGAGTGGAATTAAATCCGTTCTCGTCCTGGATGTAGCGGATCCTTATCGCAGGAGATCATCTTAATTACCGAGTCATTGGCGCACGAGAGTCGAACCAGCGACTCGCCTTTAGCTTCGCGATTTAACACGTAAATTCGTTTGTATTTATCTTCTTTTGTTTCGATTCGACTGACTGAAACGATAATGAATCTCAAAAATTAGGTTTTGCTAATGTTCATTAAATGATTCTATTGATTCGATCGTTGAATGATGATGGTTTGTATAATGCTTGGTTTATAGTGGGTATAAGTGAGTTCTTCGGCTCTGGTCCTCTGTCGATAATAAGCCTAAATTCTATTTTATTTATGTGTGTGTAATGTGGGTGCTCGGAAGCAGGGAGAGGGACTGACCTTCGATAGTTGGAGTCTCCTATTTCCCGAGCGCGGCGCTGGTTCTGTGCGTGTTTTCTTCTTCAAGCGGTGCAGGTTCAAAAAGT
>JAOXNN020000088.1:4837179-4864003 GCA_028571205.2 Hydropsyche betteni | reverse complement strand
GAGTCGCGAGCGTCATTGTGACACATACACACACAGACAGACAGACAGACAGACAGACAGACAGACAGACAGACAGATATCCGCTATTATATATAGGGGATATAGGGGATAGGGGATATTATTTTGAGTAATTTTTTCTTATCATACACATTACTAAAAAAAATTAACAAATAAAATAATTTATTCAGTAGACATCATATAAGCTGTATTATACCTAAAAAAAATAATATCTATAATAGATCATTTTAACCCAAATTAATTAGATTCAATAAAAAAAAATCGATACATCAAATTAAATAAACCCAGAAATAATTCGCTTCGTTAATAAATCAGATCAATCCAACTAGCGATCCTTTCGAATTCATTCGCGATCTCGTATCCGATTTCAATTGAAGCCATTATCGATGCTTCCTCCTTTGGGGTCCGCGGATATGACCCTCACTGTATGGGCAGGACCCAAAGCGCACGTATAAATTAAGTCTTCCGGCAAAACGTAACGCCGTCCAATTATTGGGCCGGAGGGCCTTTATCTCGGCGCCACGGTATTGTATGGAGGCAGGCCGCCATAACTCGCGAGAGTGTCTTCCTCATTAATTAATTCGATACTCGCCTCAATATCGTATCATTTAATGGGGACCACAAATAGACCGACGGATACGCTTTGTGAGTGCTCGTGCTGTATGTGAGGGGTGCAGTATCAAAATTTACAATTCGGGTGATGTTTTATAATGATTTATATTCAGATTGTTTAAATATTAAAATATATAGATGAAATGTATTGTGTTCGGTTTCTGTTTAATTATTGCAGTTTTTGATTATGTTTTCCTTTGTGTATGTTTGTGCGGTGTAATGTACTTGTATTTCTCAATATTATCATAGTATCGGTCGCCTTCATAATTCAACAGTATCCCTTTCGTATCGGTCCTGTACGTGTTGAATAATTATTATTGTACGTCTCTCAGATACGAGTTCGATTCATGAAAGTTGGGGTTGTTGCGATATGACCAATTTTATTTTAATATACGTGATTACCCATAGTACAAATACGATTCGATACAAAATAGTTTTTCATACGAACCATAATCGATTAACCTAAATTCGACGATCGCGATCATATAATATCTCAATTTTCACCATCAAATCACTCCGGCACCATAACCGATTAATCTCCCCGGCCCACCGCGTTAATCACAAAGGCCCAATTTATAATACGACCCACTTCTGGCACAGGTGAACGAAGGTCCGTAAAACCTTAACTCACCGAACAGATCACCGTCGGGATAAAGATACGACGGATCCATTATGGATCGCGTTATCGCCAAAGGAACCCATGACTGATTCGATTTCTGTGTCCGAGACCGCACGGTATCGACCACCGGACATGTTATTTATTTATTTTGTCGATTTTTTAAGAGGTCGTCGTTATGTTTTGCTTCTTTTCGAACTCGGTCCCGATAGCGCAATCGGTCGAATCGGCGTTTATCGGCGCCACATTTTTTTTTTGGTTCTTCCGAACATACATATCCACTTTAGTTCTGGCCCTAAGGAGACCCATTTTGTACTTTATTATGGTTTTTTTTAGTATGTGTATTTTACCGTTTTCCATAATCGTAATTAGAAAGTCGTATTCAAAATTAACAATCGAGCTTAATTGCATTTGTGGGTCGGTGTTCAAACAGTGTTAGAACGATTTGTTTGCTTTTGTTCCGTCCGATGTAATTGTCGATTTGTTCATTATTAATTCGTTTTTGTATGACATGTGTGATAATTAAACGAAAACTTTCGAACGTCAATATTTGTTCGAGCCAATTTATGCTTTTGATCGTTCGCTCGCCGCTTCGTTCCATTTATTGTTACGGTTGGAGTTTTAGATATTTTAGTTACGTTTAATATATTGTATTAACTCCATCCCGAGAGTTTCCAATGTAAACTTATCGTAGAATTATCATTTTCTATTTTAATTGGATCAACAATATACTGTTGTTCAAATGTTCCATATTTCATTTGTGGCCTACTTAAAAGTTTCCGAAGAAATATTATAACTCAACTCGGCAAATATTTCAAGAACATACAAGATATTGATTTATATAATACTTCAAGTTTGTTCGCTACTTCATCGATGAAACTAAATTAACTTTCGTATTGTTACTAAAACAATATAAAACTCCTCATAAATTTGAATCAGACATTTTTTTTATTAAATTCAAACCTCACAATTACATCCCAATTTTCGTATTTTACACTAACACAATAAAATATTCAACATAACGAACCGTCAATCCGCATTCTTCCAACTGCCCATCGCAGACATCCGCCCCATCCTCGAAAGCCTCTCGATCGGGGCCGAAATTTCGCAAAACAAAAACGTCAACCCGTTTGTCGGATTTGCACAATTCGAACGGCCCTCCCATTCTTCCACTGTCATCCGTCAGTTTCGTACATGCGAAAATGTACGGGACGGAATACGGAAAAATTCTCATTCATCCACGTGTGTATGGTGGATGTCAAACATTGGCGGATTTTATATGGTGGGTGTGTGTGTGTACGATAATCGGTGATGCTAAAGTAAATCATGTTCGTTTCGTTGGATGCTTCTGCGAAATACAGTTATGAAAAGTTCATGAATAATGAAAGTGACGTTTGTGTGTGCTCGTTCGTATTGTTTGTGTTGTAGAGATACATGTGAGTTTTCCTGAAGTCTAGAATGTTATATAAATGAAATGAACGTTTTTAACGTTGTGTTATATTAAAATTGTTGAATATGTGTGTGCTCCGCTTTTTGTAATTATATAAGGAAAAATTGAAGGTTTTTTTAATTTTATTTTATTTGTTCGAAATTTATAATTAGCGTATACGTAAAGTGAGTATATTTTCCAGGTCTCAAAACGTGACGCTCCGCAAAAAATAAACTGCACCCCTCTCTATATAAAAAAATTGTGTTGCACATCCGAATATTTCAAACTTTTTCTTCATAGAAAAATTTATATAGTCGAAGAAATTTTTTTTTAAGATGTCAAGAAATTCAATTATATTAGCTGTTGCACCGATGATACTTTCGATATAGAAAGGTTAGAACTTCACAATTTTTAGGGTTATAATATGAATACATGTATATTAAGAAAAATTTGAAACCATTTCAAACCTATTTTTTTAAGACAATTTTCAAAAATTATATAAAATATAAAACACAAGAAGTGTAATTTTTCACTGTTCATCATTGTTCGAAACGGGACAAATCTAACAATTTCATGAAAGCGACAGAACGAACGCAAAGCGTAATAAAAACGAGTCTGTGCTGACCAGAACGGGGCAAATTTGGTCACCCTATAAGGAGATATATGTATAGTATGCGTTTGTCATCCTTATATGTATAAGTGCATCAAATATTTTTTTGAATTATTTCCAAATTTCCGTTAATAAATTAATGATTCTCCATTGTAAATCAGTAAAATAAGATAAAATGACGTCGTTGTCTTTGGTGAATAACTCTGATTTACAAGGCGAATTCATATTTTTTTTTCTAATTTGATTAATTTTACCATTTGACTTAAACCAGTCTAAATCTTTCATCGAAATCGATTTATAAGAGTTTCAATCCATCCACTTTTTCCTTCAGATAAAATCAATGGAACATAAAAACCCTTCGACGGGAGTCATTTAAAATGAACCCGCAACGGATCTAGTCTATAAACGTATCGAATACACATTTTAGACGAGTTCTGCTTTAAATTACATTACAATTCGATTTTGAACATGACCCATATATAATACATATATACACCGAAAACGTAATAAAATGAATACGATCCCTTTTTATCCCGATCCTTCACAATGTATCGTGAAAATTTTCTCTCGCATACGCGACCCTTTAGGAATACGAACCCTTATTGCGCAAATAGTATAAATTTTTCTCTCAAAAAATGCTCCTAATCATTTTGGTCTATTTTGAATGTTTTATTTTATTTTATTTTCACATGTGATATTCCCGAATCGAAATTTCGTTTAGACAAATATTCACTTTGCGGTTGTTCTTTTGAAATTTATCGATGTATCTCGAAACTATAACAGTGTTTCAGACAGATTTCTATACATTTTGATCCGCACTAGGAAACGCTTACTCAGGCACTCATGACTACGCCGCTAACACTTCAACGTTCCGCTTCGGCGAAAATCAAATTTCGTCTGGGTTCAAAATTTTCAAATTTCCACTAACTATCTTGCCCCTGGTGTACGGGGCCGTATAATTTCGGAGACCGAGGTCCGGTTCTTTACTACAGTGACGTAGTGAAGGGTGAGATATGAGGAGCTTAAAACATCTTTATATATTTTTTAATCGAAAAATTATATAAAATTTTACGTATATAATGTGTTCGAAAAATTTTTAATTTTCGTATATTCGCATTTTCATTTTTTATGCTATGAAAACCTTTTTTTATGTGAAGATTAATTAATTGATCTAAATTTTGATGAAAAATATTTTTTTTTTACTTTTTTGGGTTTTTTTCACTCGGGAAAATGTGGGATTATGAGGAAATATAATATAATAAAAAATGTCCGTATATTGTGAGTCATCAGTGCCATGTTGACCCATATTTGAATATCCTTAACAATTCTGGACAAAAGTATTGTATTTTTAGATTAAATATACTTTATACATATATTTTTCCAACATTGATTTGGAAATATATTTTTTTTTTATATAAGTTTGATAAAAGCAGCTAAAAAAACTTTCTTTCAAATTCATTACAAGTGAGTTTAAAAACAAAAGTTAAAAAACCAATCACATTAAAAAAAAAACTCTTCAATACAACGACCCTTCTACGCCACTGACCAACACTTTCTCCACAACTGGCAGTGCGTACGTATCACATTCGCAGCGGAATTCAGCGCTGGTGAAATCGGCACAGACATAACTTTCGGTCATGATGATGAAGGTCGGTCAAGACGGTTCGTTGCCAGTAATTATTTCGCTAATTGAACCGCCCTCGGGGTCGCATTTTCGGGCCCTAGGCCGCAGACTAAGGGCCGAGCGCGCTCAAATTAACCCGTTTCGTATCTTTATATAGCTCTAATTCGGTATGCTCTCGTGTTTTTGAATACGTTCCGTTTTGGTGTGTCGTATTTTTGTGCTTTCGGCTGGATATTAAAGTAAATGTGTGGTGGAGTTTTGTTTTGTTGAGAATTTTGCGGATTGCGTGCGTTTGCAGTTTCAGTGCATGTCTATTGTTTGATTTAGTATTGTTTTTTGGTTACACCCAATCCTCTTTTTATAAAGGGGATACGTTCCAAAGACTCTTGTATAAAAAAAATTATGACGACCGTATAAAAATTGAAGATAGGTTCTATCAGTATATTTGGATAGAACTTCCATCCAATTGGACTTTATAAGCAATGTATAATATAATGCGAAAATTTTCGTTATGTAAAATTATCGAAAAACATCAGATTTTTTTTTTAATAACTATAATTGCATACATATAATTATGTAAATATACTGACCTGCACCGAATCTTATCATTGTATAATATAATAGCATGATAAAAAGTAGATTGCTAGTACTTACTTATTCAAATATTTAAACACACCACTTACTTACTTTAATTGAAATAATATTGGTTATTTATTTTAATTTGTTAATAACTCTTTTATACGTAAAAAAATCTTTCAATATTATGTTTCGTAAAAAAAGAAATACTTTTTTATTAAATTTACTTTAAGTACTTGTTTTAACAAAATTGTAATTCACATTGATAAATCGTCAAACGATTTTATTACAGTCATTAGAATATTAGCAAAACAAAACAAAACAATTTGATGTAGTGCTATTATGATAAGACGTACAAAAAGTAATTTCACTGAAATGAAAATTGCGTCATAGTCGATGAATGGAAAGTCAACATGACATAATTAATTATTTCAAAAACACATTCACACTAACTTTCAACTTAATCACCATATTATTATTATTATTGTTTTTGTTGTTGATGCTTTAATTATTATTATTATTATTATTATTATTATTATTATTATTATTTTAATATTCCATTCACATCCAAAACTGATTCAATCCTTCGATCAACATTACACACACAACTTACATCACAAATCGCATTTAAATCGCAAAAAATATATACAAACGCAAAA
The DNA here is from genome assembly GCA_028571205.2 of Hydropsyche betteni. NCBI lineage: Eukaryota > Metazoa > Arthropoda > Insecta > Trichoptera > Hydropsychidae > Hydropsyche > Hydropsyche betteni. The sequence goes on along the minus strand of JAOXNN020000088.1, from coordinate 4,857,859 downwards.
GTCGTCAGAGATCAGTATCAAAATCGCAAATATCACTTTCATCGCGCCAAACAAGCGGCCCTTGATTGCAACCCTTAACCGGATGGGGTCACGAGGTACGCACAATGCGCCCCATATCGGATGCGCGCGGAAATCATTGAAATTCACTCGTGTCACGTGTGAAACGGGCCGCACCGACACGTGGGACCGACGAGGAGGGTCACCGGGTGGATCGGGCTGGGGTCGTCGGGATGAAATTTTCGGATGGGATGTGTGGGGGAAGGTTTTTCATATGCAATAGTGTGGAAGTTTCGTTGGGGGTTGGATAAGTTGATTTTTGGGAAGTTTTTTTTTTTGGAAAATTAGAATTTTTGTGTTGATTTATAAATTAGTCGAGATGTAATATAGGAGATTGTCTATAAATTAATTATTCATAGGTGGTATTTTAGTATAATTTAGTTCGATAATAATGGTTGTTTACGAAGCTATTGTCTTCATAATAATCAGATTACGTAGATCTGATTTAAATTTCAAAATTAATCAATAGAATTTTCGTATAATCTTTGAATTTATTAAGCTTTATACATGGATTTTTCAACATATATAATACTATAAAATATAATTTTATACATAATACCAACAATAGAGATAACAAAGAATTATCAGTCAAAATAAAAAAAAATCTCTCATCCTACTTTCCACAAATAATGCCTTATTATTGCACATTTATATACCTGATTCAAAAGTATCTTTCAAGTCTCATATAAATCTTCATAATGAATTCATGATGCAATAAAAAAAAACCAACAACACCATCATCATTAACCATCCACAACTACAACCCTCTCCACAAACTCAAACATAAATTTAAAAAAACCACCACATCAATTTCCCACAGATTCAACAGCATCAAACACCCACACTTCTACACCACCATAAAAAAAATCGTACTAAAATAGACCAGAGCATCAGAACGGGACGAGAAGGAACCGTGGACGGGATCGATCGTGGGACACCGGGACTACTGACCCCGGTAATCATGCGAGTCCCTTTTTTATTATCCGCTCCCGAGTACGTGTCCCGCGGTACCAAAAACAGGACCCCACTCCATGTCGGAGGAACTCGTACGTGGCCAGGATGCGTGTCACTCATTCGCGAAGGCTTTCGCGCACAACGGCGCTAAATTTGATTTCAGGGCCGCTCTCCTCTCGAGTCCCAGGGGATGGACGATGAGTGGGACTTATTTTATTTCGTGCTGATTTTCTTTTTTTTTTTTTTTGAGGGGCTTCGAATTATTTTTTACTGTATTGTGAAAAATAGGCTTTATGATATGGATAGGTTTTCATTTATGTGTGTGTTTTAGATATCGTTAAGTGTACATTAATTTAAGATCTTTTAGCAAAGGATTGTGTTTGGTTTTAAAACTTATAGAAAGTTTTTTTTTATTTTTATAAAAAAACTGACTTAGTATAATATATAAAACAATGCATTTGATGTTGTGAAAATTAAGATAAGAAATTTTGTAGTGTATTCGTAACATAGAAATTTTTTGATGGATAATTATGATTTCCTTTTATGTATGAAATTTATTTTGTGATAGTTCTAAAATGAGAAAGTTTTGGAAGTATAAATTTGGTATTCCATTCATACAAAAATAGTAATTGGAAACTAGAACTCTGTTGCAAGTCATATTTTTCATTCGTTTTACCTTTGATATAAAAATACTCATTTCTCTTTTCAATCGAAGTGTACTATTTTTGTATTCCTTTGTCGGATGCAAATTATTGATAACACATAGGGATTATTTTGCTTCATTCAAATTTTTTTTTCTTTTTTTCTTTTCATTTCACTTTTCAAAGGTTGTTCTAAATTAAGCACTTCAAATATAAATTCGACATTTTCCTCTGTTTATATTCCATTTTACGTGATTTAAAATTCTTACACTGTTTTATTCATGAATCGGTTCGAAATTCATCACACTTCCAGCGTTGACGTATCACTTTTCAGAAAATTACTGATCCATATATAGCCTCTCCTATTCAACTCAATAAAAACAAAACTTTGGGTATTGTCGTAAATTTAAAACATTCTCGAAATATTTTCTCCGAAAACGAGACATAATAAATGCGAAATCCGAGAATATTCACATAATATATTTAATAGGCATCAGATACCGTTGTGTAATTGAAATAAAGGAAAACGCGAAAATATCGTCTACGTCGAACCGGAAAATGAGCGAAGAGAAAAAAAACATATAAAACCGCCAAAGTCGAAGACGCACGAAAAAAAAAGGGAAGAAGATAATAGGGCCAAAACGAACATGTCAGTATCTAAAAAAAGCATCAAAATAAATGGGGCGATTTATTCAAATCTCCTTATCCCCGACCAATTTTCTTTTATTGCCCGACTCGTCTCCGCCTCTCGGCCCGAACGAAAATTGTTACGGCGCCCGGAAAGCGCCGAAAGCCGAAGTGGAGGGCCCTTGTTTCGGGCCCGTTGTCCCTTCGCCTCCGACACCTACGGCCCTTCGGCGCTAATTCGGCCCGAATTTGCGTCCCGTGTTCCCTGGTGGGTGTTGCAACGTTGGCCTTTGTCGATGCGGTGAAACACGCGAAACCTTTCAAGGGATTAATGGTTCCGGGGCGAAAGCTCGCTCGTTCGGTGCTCGTGCGGTGTGGCGTGGATGGTTCGATAGTGTAGTGCAGTTCGCTTGCATTAAGTGCATCGACGCATGTGAAATTCTCTTAATCTCGGTGTTGTCTTCGGAAAAAATAATTAATTTAAGCTAAAAATACAAAATGATGTTGTCCTGAAAAGTCGTTGGTATGAAAATTGTTTTAAATGAAAATGACTTCTTGAGAAAAGCTTCATACTCAGACGTTGTTAATCTTGCGTATTGATTAAAAGACAAAAAATGGAATGATTTAGAAATTTGAATCATTCTTAGAAAAACAAGATTTAATTTATATAAATATTAAAAAAAATGTTTGTAAGTGTCATATCAGGTCGAGTAAGTTATAGTCAGTAACAGTCAGTATCAGGTCGAATAAGTTATATCAGGTTATATAGTAACAATAAAAGTATTCTAGAAATAATGACTTACACGTTATAGCATTTGTTATTTTGCATAATGATAATCCATCTTTTTGAATTATTAAAGTATTATTTTATATTATGTTACGTTTGAAAAAGCTGCCGGCTCCGTGTCCAATCGAGGAACCTGAAAATAAACAAAAATTTCGGCGTGATTGCCTCCACAAAAATAAATGAGATTCGTAACGCCGTAACCGCGTAACCCAATTAGGTTTTGATACGTGAAAACGTAGATCACCCAATACTCCGCACTTTGTGGGTACAAAATTAATTAATTAACACGAGAAACTATAAGAATAAATTCAATTCTCGTCATTTTAACGCAACAGGTCATTATAATTCGCACGATAATTTTTCATAATATTTCCACCTCTCCTTCATATAAAACTTATGAAATTTAGCACTAATAATTTATACAAGCCTAAACAAATATTTTTCTTTAATGAATTATTTAGTTCTCAATAATTAACTATTCGTTTTTAACTGATTCTCACAGTTTGAGATCCTTCAATCAAAGCAAACATAATGATATATGATGGTGGTACCCTGTAATTGATTCTTGAGCCGCATTCGACAGACTTCCTGCCTTCATGTATAATTGATACACGTTGTTAATAAAATTAAAAAAATAAAAATCGACTTCGAAGTCATAAAAGTTATTAATGTAAATATCTTTTTCTCCGCCGAAAAGATCAAAGCAATGTAATTATGATTATGTACCAATGGGTTTTTATGGTCAGATGGAGAAAAATCGTGACTGACAAAAGAAAAATTGGTAATTTTTTTGTGAAATTTCAAGCCGAGAAAATCGTCATAAAATGTTGAAAACGTATAAGATATACGTTTAATGGTTGAAAGAAAAGAGTTTTATAGGCAACATATGGTGTAATGTCTCGTCGAAAAACGAATATAAAAATATAGTATAGTTCACATGAAGTAGAATTCTCTCGACTCTTTTGAACGCTGTGAAAATTTCTCAGACGATTGATTTTCTTTAAAACGTCTCTAGTGCTTTGCTTTTATTATATATTTTATATTGCAATTCTTAAAACCATTATGATTTCTATCGTTTAATTAGTTTTCTTTGACGCTTATGCGATTATGAATTTGCTCGTTTTATTAGTGATGAATAATATTACTCTCGTTTCGAACGATGTAAAATAATAATATACAACGTCATCCCTTTTTTATTTCCAAATACTGTTTTGCGATGTAAAATAATTTTGTTTGAGAATTTTTATTAAAAATTCCACAAACGTTTTCATTTAGCTCTTCAAAAGCAGTCGACTAAGATATAATTCAAAATTGTTTCGTTTACGTTAAAATATTAATACATTTTCCATATCGGATATAAATAAACCGGCCAACAAATTTTAATAATTACGTTTATATTTTTTATAAGGGGTGAAATTCCTTTATAATTTCACCAAAATCACCCCGTTTCGAAAAGGAGTCACACTATTAACGGGACACCGTTATTTAAAGGATTGGCGTTATATCGAGTGTTTAATTTATATTAACGACACTGTTGTAATAAACACCCAGTCTTCTAGACTTATCCAAAGTCGATAAATAACAACGAGAGTGAGCGACGAAAGGTGTTTCGATAAAATCCAAGAAAATTCCCATCGAATAGGTTTTAAAATTTGTGTAAATTTCAATTAAAATGCATCGGGGTCTCGCGCTATCAAAATGCAAATTTGCAAATGTTGAAATTCAAATTAGAACAGCGCTGTGTGTAGGATTTAGTTGCCGTTTTAAAAAAGCACGTAAATAACATTAACTGTGTTATTCTTTACAAATATGAAACGAAATAATTCAAATAGAATCAACTCATTTGTAATTCTGCATGGAAAAATATGTAAATTCGTAATTAAGAAGAATGCTTGTGATTTATCATTGCGTATTATGAATTTCATATGTTCCTAAATAATTTATGAATCGTTAAAAAAATTTATGTTGAGATCGTTAAGTAAGATTTATCAAAAAATATAATATTTTGTGCCTTTAAATGAGATGTTTAAAATTAATATTTAATGCTTGAAGGTAGCTGTAAATTAAACATAAAGAAAAACCTTGGCCATTTTTATTTTATTTTAGAAATCATAGCTCATTAAAATAGTTTATCGTGATTTTTAATGATCTATTTATTATTTTATCTTAATTAAAGGAGTAATGTATTCATTTAATTTCATAGAACAGAATCTTAAATTAATTTTGTTCAATAACAATACTTTGGCACTAAATTTTTACCTTTATCAGCTTTTTATCCGTTCCATCTGAAATCCGAATATTACCTTACAATAATCTTTGCATTAATTAAACGGTATGTAAATAATCAACATGCTAGCTTATTAAATACAAAATTAACGTGTTCATATACTTATGTAGTACTCGTAAAATTACTACTTCATACATGTAAATAAATATATTAATAATATTTTTTAAATTCATTTCTATTTTTAATGAATTTCAAAATACATTTTAATCTTAATATTTTTTCAATATATAAAACGAATCATCGATTAGTCAAATATAATTATTTGATCTGTATATCCATTCTCACTTTTTTGAAATCAGAATTATTTATCGAATCATATTTTTGATAAAAATTCACAAACACATAACCACACTCGAAAACACAACTTACACGTTAAAACTAATATCCATTGTGTTCAGGGAGGGCACATTCGATATTCCTTTCATACCCTGCGTTATGATTGACGAGCTCGAGGATTTCTCCTTCCAGATCGATAATGGCCACACATTACTCGGTACATTGTGTTATGGCGAAGAGCATTTCTCAGGTAGTTTCGTCAAATCACATCACACGGGTCCGCTATCGTAAAGGAAACGATTTTCCGTGTCGAATGCGTCATTCCGTTGAATACTCTTTTGATTACGGGCGCCCCGAAGGCGTCGATTTTTCCGTGGAAAAGCGCCGGAGATGTAAAGGGAAAATAAAATGAAATAAAATCGGCGTGGGTGTGTGTGTGTGTATACGAAAAAGGGAAAATCGTCGTGATGATGTCGATCGTCGCATCGATACGTGTGCGCGACGCGTCAATTTGCGCCGCGAAAGCCTTAAAATATTTGCGTAATTCAATACGGTGACAATGGCGATGTGTCAGCCGAACTAAAGGCTAAATGGCATGTGAGCGAAGTGAGATTTTCATCTACGATGAACGCCTGTTAGTGTTGGAGGTGTTCAGAATGATGGCTGTGTTATAAGTCGATGATAATCAACAAAAACAAGACTTTTTGCTTTTGTTGATTATCGCGACACTAATTAAATACGATCGATTTCATATCGTTAATCTGAAAATATTGGTTACAGAATAATTTCATTATACAGTTTTTAAATGGGTATCTATCGCCATTTTGTTATCATTATAAAAAGTCTGTAAAACATCCATTCCAAAACAAATCTTATTCGACCTTAATTGTTATATTTTCAAAATATTTCCGATTTTGCAAAACAAAAAAATTGTTTTCAATATATTTCGTAAAAGCTGAATATGAATATTAATGAGTGTTTCTCATTTTACAAAATTCTTTGAAATATCAATTTTTAGTTTAAAAACCATTGATCCCTATTATGTATTTGACTTTAAAAATAATATAAAAATTACCAGGAATTGTGACCTAAATCGATTTCAACAAATAAAAGAAGAAATAGGCGATACAAAAAAAATTAAATAATATTATTTATATATTCGAAACACCCATTTTATACACAAATAAAAAGAGAAAAATACACTTTTCTCGAAGCTACAGCTCTCAATCCAAATCGCGAGGCTTTATTGGGCTCGTCTCGAACTAGGCCAGCAATCCAAAATCTCGATCATTCGGTCGTAGATCGTTCACGAAATACGTACTGATCTATCCGAAGGGATGGACGTCGGCAAGCAAAAAGGGAAAAAGACGGAAAATGCGACGCTCAATTTTATTCGCGGTGAATTTTCCCGCTTTGTGATGAGAGCTCTCGCATTCGTCTTCGGATTTTCCAACTATAAAGACGTGAGCTGGTGCTCGTAAATCAGTCAAACTCTCTTTGCCGAACGTTAAATGCATGGCCCGGTATTTGATACTATCAAAATGTCTGATGTACGTGAAAAATTTGCTTGAAATAAGAGTATTTTTGAGATTTTTCGGTCAATATCGTCAGATATATTGCGTGAAAAGTGTAATTTATCGAATAACTTCTGTGCATACTCGTTTGTATGTAATATGTGAAAAGGATCGTTGCGATACGAAGACGGATCATTAAATTTTTTGAAAATAAAGCAATCGTAGCACTTTTTATATTCCTAAATCGTTTACGCAAATGATGAAAATTTTATTGCGACACCCGTCATGCTGCCTAAGCAGTCGCATAATAGAATATAAAATTTATCGTCATTTTTTTTTTCGAAGAAACGCACATTTGAATCTCTCATCTTTTATTGGTCGTTTCGGTGTTTTTTTCGAGATATAAAACAAAACGGACGATAATTTCGTCATTTTACTGCCTCGCTGGTATCGGCCGTAAAAACGACGACGAGATTTTCCTATTTTCCTCGAACGTTTTCTCTAAGAGAAAATGATCCGGAAACTGTTTGCACACATCGATATACCGATAATAACGCAATATCCAACACTCATAATGTGAAATGAGGATTATACGATTCAGTTAAATATATATCATATAATATATAATATAATTCTACTCTTTCTAATTTTCGATTATAATAAATGATAAAAATAAAAACAATAGAGTTCGGAGTATTATTTCGGGTTAATAAAGATTCTATTTGAAAAATAGCTATTTAAATTTGTCATATGAACATAATCTATTTTTATATAATATTTTGGGTGTTAATAAAACTTTTCAATTGAAATATGAATTATGTTGGATGTATTATATCAGAGCTTTCATTTATAATAAGCTAACTTAATTAACATTAATAATTTATCATCTTATTTAATATAAATTCTCATGTTCTTACTTACGAAATAATTAGGATTAAAAATTTAAATAAATAGATATGGCCTTTTTTTGGTAGATGTTGTGTGTGCGAGTCTCTTAATTATGTCGGCACAAGCTTTTCTGTTGTTTCGTTGCCAAAAAACATTACTAAAACAGAGCTTTGAAAAAAATAAAGCAGACAGTACTGCCACGCTATGAGCTTTAACGTTTAAAAGTTTACACTACGTTTGCACTCTAAAGTAGCAAAATAACCATGCCCGGGTCAATAATTCGTTTTTAATCTTAGCGCGAATATGCATTAGCCTGCTGCAAGTTTCGGAAGTAAAACGTTGGACGTGCTAAATAGTTTTCGGAAAAACGACACTTTTTTAAACGAAGCTTTCGTGTTTATATATTTAAACTGTTTACTTATTTTTGTTTGTGGATATATTTGTATCATATACATACTTTTTATTGCGGCTGAAAGAACAGCACATTTTCTTTGAATTATGGATTTATATTTATTATTAATAAGAATCGTGAAAATAATTGAACAAGAATATTCTAGCATGAAATATTTTCAATTATCATTTAGAGCGTTTCTCGTACATTTTTAAGAAACAATGCTTTTGTTCATAATTTTCCTCGTAGCCATTACATAATTCATCGAGCACTATGCAAAAATGCCTTTTTTTATAAAACATCCCAAATATTCAAAATTCATTTTCTAGAAACACATCCATCCCACTACATAAAAACCACCTTCAAACACGCGAAGTGCAATACCACTAAAAGCGCAGCTAATTAAGCGACGCACATCTCAATGCACTCATGCGACATACTTTCGACTTGAGCACACGTCGAACAAGACACGGCCAACAATAATGCAACACCACAACATCCTGGCTTTTATAAATATGAATCGAGCGGGGAAAAAGCACGCTTTGATAATCCCTGAGAGCCAGGCAGCTGTCGTTCTCGGCCGCTTTTCGCATACACTTTTTACCGACACGTACTTCGCTTTTTTTCCATATCCTTCGGAAGCCGACGCGAAAAACGAAAGCTTGACACATTTTTATTTTGCATTATCCGCGAGCGATGATGAGCTCATTTTTGTATAAGGTACCCAGATGTTATAGTTTCCAGTATATATATTTTTTTATTTTGAATTCAATCATTCGTTTAATTTTTTACCATACCATCACGGTGATGTAACTTACAATACATGTATCATGAATTTCCTTCTAAACCCCATTTTTTTAAATGATAATTTTCCTTTTATTGATTATACTCAAATTCTGATTAAAAATAATAAGCTTTTCATATAGTGATGTGATTTTTTTCTGGTAAAATTCTGGATATATAATTGAGAAGTTGGATATTATGTGGGTTTGTTTATAATGAATGTGATAGGTCTTCAATGCAGAGGGTGGAAAATTTAGGGTTCCCCTTTTCGGAATTTTAAAACATGCCTTCCACGGCAAATTGGCTGGATTCGATCTGTTTCTGCGTGTTTTTTCGGGTTGTCGAAAAAAACCAACGATGACTTATTTGTCCTCGGGGAAGATCTAGTTATTTTTCCTTGTTCTTGTTGCTTAGAATATTGCTTATGCTGAAATATTTCGCGTCCCGGAAAATCTGAGGTTTTTCCTCCTCATATATGCGCAGTTGGTATCCAATATTGACAGTTTTTGTTGCTTACATATGAATTGATAAATTGTTCATAAATTTTCTATATTGGAAACAAAATTTCATAATGTTGAAATCTTAAATTCAAAATCCAAACGTATTATAATTATGTTATTTATTTGTTACATTTTTTTAATATGTGCATTAAATATTCTAAATTTTAAGGTGCATTTGAAAATTGATAGACAAAAATTTAAAAAATCATCGAATAAAAGGATACAAAACGACAAGGAACCAATTTTTCCAAAGTGGCACAAAACGGATTGCATCCGGCGCGACTTTTACTTTTAGAAATTCACCCCTCGACCAGGAAAAGAGCAAAAAAAATACGTAAAATATGATTTCTTAGAATAAACTCTTCCTCCCTTCACCTTTTATCCGATGTCCCTACGGGACACTCGCGTTGCAATAAAATTCGATTACCGCCGAAAGCAATTCCAAATATTGAATCTAATCCGAAAAAATATCGAATCCTCGAAAGGCGTTGGCGATTTATCAATATTCGAATTCGTTTTTAAACAACCCAAAAAAATAATTTGTCCCATTCAAATAATCAAGAGTCGTCATAATGCATCATTAGTCACTTTCGACGATTCGTATTGCTTTATACATCTTTATATATTCGCCTTTTTTTTCAGGGCCGTTTTCCAATTTATGCCGAATAATTGAGTTTTGAATTTGAAACGAACCGATACATAGTATATAATCAACTTATCTGAACTAACGAGTTTCTCCCTTCGTTTTATGCATCGCCGATTTAACGTATGAACCGTTTGAAATTGTACAATTTTTTATGCTATATTGAGATTTAAGCTTCGAAAAACGTGCTGGATTCAAAAGCTCGTTCTTTATAGACAGATTGATCCAATATAAAAAACGCTGTCGCATATTTATATAATGAGGATTTACCAAAATTGTAATATACTGAATGGTTTTAGGATACGGCCGGTGGTCCCATGTTTTGAAACAGGATTAGGACGGGAATGAATGGTCTTTTCTTATATGTATATTTTTTTTAGTCCGGCTCACCTCCGCAACAACCGACCACTTCTGTTTCTTCGCTTTTTGTTCGTACGAAGATAAAAACGTAGTGTAGAAGATATACCTGCGAACAAAAAGAAAGCATCCGGTCATTTAACATTCCCGTACGTTTATCCTGAGACGTTCATAAATCACAATAAGGTTTGCAAGTGGCACAGGTGAACCTTCCTGCATGTCAAACATTTGCCCAAACTTGCAGTTCTCTGTGAGTGTTTGAAACTACGATTTTTCAAGATGCGTGTCCACTTAACACGATTAAAGAATCCGCTTTCGCGAGGCTTTATCTCGCCGTTTGAAAATGTTCGCCGCCTTTTTATTTTTATTATTATATAAATCTCGAAAGTCAACTTTAACTTCTTCATAGAGCAAACCATCTCGCAGTCTAGAGAGAAAAACTCCTCTTAAAATTAAGCAATCTTAAGAAACTTTCATACTTTCTTGTTGCTTAATAACTAAGAATACGGGCGATTCGTTAAGTTTGCATTAACTACTACTAAGTCGAGTTTTATGTTTGAATAGATTTTTTTCAATATTGACACAATTTTTCCATAAATATCCATTCCGAGATTAAAAATGCAATATTTAATTTCATGAATATTGAACACTGCTTTATAAAAAAAAATCCCTAATTCATTTTAAAACCCATTTTTTATGATTCTTGGACGATACAGCTTACGTCTATACAAGTATTATAATACAATAAAGCCAAACCAAACGAACCATAATCGTTTGGTGAAACGCCATCGTTTGACCATCAAAAGCATGGAATAATCCGCATTAGAGTTGTAACAATGCAGCCGCGAACTATTGCGGAACAATTCAGCGCGCTCGATAATAATCGGTCTTCCCTTAACACATACATTACCCGTAATACGAGTGCGGGCAGTACATTGTGAAGGATGTACACACACCCATTTTATTATACGTATATATGTGAATGTATGAGCGTTTATCCGTGGCATAATGGCATTACGAAGGCGGCCGGCTGTTTCGCCAACATTCTGCGGATTTCTAAAGCCCCAATTTCGGCATCGATGTGTGTGCTTGAGGGATGTGGAATCAAAAAACGATGTTTGTGATGTTGATGGGTATTGATTTGCGAATTTTTAAATTTTATTTGTGTTTTCGGATATGATATTCTAGATTTTTTTTAATATGACAAATCGTTTTAATCTTTAAAACTAGTTTTTAGAATCAAAAGTTCGTTCTTAATAACGTTTTTATTTATTAATGAAAAAAGTTAAATCGACAGATGAAATCTTTTATAATTTGAAATTTTCAAATCTAGTAAGTAATATGCATCTAATTTATGATTCATTTTTATATATTATACATTGGGAGTTTTCATTCTGTTTCCCTTGAACATTCAATCTTATTCATTTCGTATATAAAATTCGGCCAGAATGAACGAATCATGGGGAGAACTCGTCCCAAAAAGCAGGAAACGGTCGTTTTGATCAAAAATAAAACTCCCTTTTATTTCATTATATGCATTTGAGATCGTGCACTTCTGTCGTAACGGTGTTGAAAAAAATGCCTTTGTGCATCAGTCGATGAGTATAAAATAAGTACTTTCGTTTTGCGCAAGGCGAAATTAAAATCATTTCAATTGTGTCCCATTGAAATATACGGGTATGTACTCAACATTTGCCGCCTTTGGTATTCCTCATTATTCTATTCTAATATAGGGTCTATTTTCCAGCATTTCGCATTAGGAATTTTATCCTTAATTACACTCTGTGTTGCAATATGCACGCAAATAAGGGTTTCGTTTGTGTGTCAATTGGCGCATGAACTTAAAAGGCTCTAATTAAACAGTGATTCTCGATGTGCATATGTTCAATTAATGTAAATCCTGTTCACTTCTACATGAATTATCACAGTACGTATTCATCTTTTCTCAAACGTATGAAAAGATTAATTTATCGCATATTAGTATATACAAGTTCTTTATTCATGAATATTTTTATATAAAAAATAATTTATTCGAAGGAACTCCTCTTAATACTACTCGATTATACAAATTTTCCATGTATCAATTATTCATTTTTATTTTATTGTGAGTTACTTCTTTGAATCTCTAGGTGGATTCGAGTGAATCGAAAAAGCTCGAAAATCGCTGCTTTGTTGGATCCTTTGGCAAACCTTTGTTGTGAGGATGAATGAAATAAGAGCTAAAAGGAGATGAAAGGTCGACCGAGCTTAGACGAATATATAAATAATTAGTCGAAATCCTCTTTCGGACTTATATTCTTTATTCGTATGCAGGTTGGTTACCTGCCCAATCCTGACCAACGATTTGAATGTCATTGAGAGAAATGCGTCTGCAACCTTTTTCATCGGCATTCAAATCGAAAATATTTACTGGGATCTCGATATTCAAATATTGATACAATGTTTACATTATGCGAAAAGAAATTTTCATATTTTCAATTCGCATAAATTTCAACGAGCGAAATATTAAACGATTTCGAGTGTTTTCATCTGAATATAAACGATCCAATATCGGCTTCATTAAATGTCGAAATGAATGCTAAAAATATGAAACGTCGACCCAGTTACCAATGAAACATTTCAATTTTAATATGAGGACGTAATTTGTATCGAATTTTCAATATGGTAATTATTTTCGAATATGCACTCTGCACATATAAAGCGAATCCTTTTGTTCGCAATTTAATTTCTGCACATAATTAATTGGATGGCATCTCATTGTCTTGTACGTTTGCTCAATTACGAAATCTTCTTGCACATTTTTGCACTGCTGAAACATTTTGTAAAGAAACACTATTATAATTGGCAACCGAGCACAAAAGAGCTTCTCGCTTTCTCGAGCAATACTTTTACAGCATCTTATTTTTCAACGACTCGAAAATAAAAAGACCCAACCACCGGATAATTATTGTGATAAATATTTAAGCGAACGATGCTCAACAACCGCAGTTGCAATTAATCATCCCCATTGAATATGTATTTTAGCGCCATTCAAACCTCGAGCTTTCGCTGCGGACTTGCAAATTGAACGCACGATACGTCCATCAAAATTATCATTACCGCATTTGCGTATAATGTTATGCGAAGAACATTTAATCATTGCCGCCTTTGATCTCACAGACGTGCCCTTAAAGGGAACCGATCCCTTGACGTATGTGCTTCTGCTCCAGTACGTGGTTCTTGGCCGCCGGTTGCCGGTTCCGGTTCGGGTTTCAGATCCCGGAATTCGGAATCCGTTTAAGGACTCCGTGACCCACTTAATTCTCGCCTTGTCCCTGCTTGTGTTCCAGATTTCGAAATCGAATCCCGGCCGCGTTTTCCCGCCGGAATGCTGCCCGATTAATTCGAAAGTTAATCGGTTATAGGCGGTTCGCCCGATTCCTCAGGGATTGATTTTTTTCGGTAAATATTTTTTGTATGTGTGTTAAAAATTTTGTATCTGTATTGAATATACATGATTTTCATTTGAAATTCGATGTAAAATATAATAATTCAATAGCCGCCGTAATAAGTCCACATCCTCTGTTCAATCTTCTTTGTTATATATTTAATATATACAGGATATACGATTAAAGAGACGATATCTGAGTATACAAGGGTCAGTAAACCGAAGCCAGCTGGTCCACCTGCTCATCGTGTACCACCTGCATTGATGGTCATGGTTGGATACACCACACCGACTGTTGCTTGCATTTACTTATATGCTTTTTCATAGTTTGTGACATGTAAAATATACTATATCCTATTTTATAATATAAATATAACAGTACATTGACTAATGGCTAAAAGGTAAGTGATTCGTTTTTGAAAGATGAATGAATAAATTTTATTCTAAAACCATATTTTTTCGTTTCTATAGTTATGGTTGGGTACAACATACCGAATATTGCTTGCATTTACTTCTATACTTTGATAGTTTACAACATGTAAAATATACTATATCCTATTTTGTAATATTTATTACATTTTTTTTCAGTATAAATAGTACATTAACTAATGACTAAAAGGTCACTGATTTTTGAAAGGTTAATGAATGAATTTTATTTGAAAACCCGATTTTTTTTCTATCATAATAGAATCGTAATCGTTCAATTTTCAAAAACAACGAAACACAATAATCGTAAATAATCAGTGAAAGTATGCAATTACGTCTTAGAATTGAAAGGTAAAGTCGTAAATATCGGCTACTCGATAATTTATCGACGAAATTGATTATCGCTTATAGAATATTCGGAAAAGTTGATTCATAAATATTGTTAGGAGCAAATAATAGCATGATCGCCTGTATACGTGTACTTTATTTTTAAATTTGAACTTATTAGATTGTCCGTTAGTTTGAACAAACATTTCATGAATATAAAATGATATAATTGCGTTAATTGAACGAACACCCTTGCGGAAACGGATGACCGTTATATAACGATTATCCGAAAACAGCGTGAAAAATTCACATCGAGCAATTAATCATTCTTTTTATTCAAATTTAAATGTTTTTCAAATGAGTATATTTGAAAATTTCGTCTAAAAAAAATCAAATTCTTTTTGTCATAAAATAAGAGCGTTAAACGGTTTATAATCCCGCAGCTGAAATTACCGTCGATTATAATACTTAATTGCGTCGCTTTCAGCGGCAAATTACGTTCAATTACTTTTTAAACGTAAATTTTTAGTAAAGCGGTAATCACGATTAATCGCGCCTGAAAAAAGTGCAAACATTCTCCTTGTTTATTTTTCGTCCGAACGTTCCGATTTGACCCAAATACTTTTCCTTTATAAAATTAATATCATTGAAAGACTCCGGCGGATACACGAAATTCGCATGATATAATGCCATTTCCTCGCAGATGATGAAAATTGATTTATAATCCGAAAATTCGGGTTAAATTAATATCTTGTTAGGAAATCATTCTTAAGTATTGCGTTTTATTGAAAGTGCGTGTTCTTTGGTAGTTAATTCCGATATTTTAAAAACGTCTTTCATCTTTTTCACTATGAGAATACCATTTAAGCGAATGTATTATTTCACGAAAATTAGTATACTTCTATAATTTTCTAGTTTTTTTTCCCTTCTACATTTAATGAGAATGACTGAATTATTAATAGATTTTGAAACATGTTTTTTTCATATACGAAAATATCCTATACGTTTTCTTTGTTTTATAAATCGATACTTTTGATAATTGCATTTTTCGTGGAATCATTTGGTTTTATTTTTATCCTCGGAAATGAAATATATGAAATGAATACAAAAAAAATTGAAATTGAAACCATATCATAAAATATATATTATATTTATAAATTCAACAATTTTTTTTTTAAACCATTCTTACATCTCTGAATTTTTTTTCATACAAATTCTATGAATAACATGAAAAATAAAAACCAAAAATGATACAACTTAAAAAAATAAATTAAAAATATAAAATTAAATGGTTTCAGCGAAATTCTCTCTAGAATATGTTTAACTTATGGCAGCATACAATATAAATTTTCCCTCTCTGTTTCCAAACACTCATAAAAAAATTATTCGTACTTTCCACGATTCTATTTCTGAACATATACTTTCTCTTCAACAAAACGTGGAGCTCGTCGACGCCAGTAAATCAATACAAAAGAGGTTGGCTGAAAACCTCCATGACACCACTGAAAGATCCCGAAAATGGCGAAACTATTAGGTGTTCGATATTCGCCAAATTCAAAAACAATGAGACTCCGATACTCTTACCGCAAAAGCTTACTTATAACAAAATTAGATAAATCAAAAACTGTGCCTACTGCGAATTTATCAAACTTACGAATATCAAAAACAAAAAAATTTCTACGCGTGAGATGAGCAAATATAATAGCACTTTTAAAGCGTGCTATTTCTCCAACATAGAATCTTCTCTTCACATTCATAACGTGCAAAAATTTCGTAATTTTAGGCATGTCAGGAAAATTTGAGTGCGTGTTTGTCGTGCTTGAAAGCTCGCTTTTTCGTTCCCCAAAGTTAACGATGCAAATGTAAACGTTTGATTTTGCTTGCTCACGTTCATCGGGTCAAGACACGTCGTGTGCACAAGGTGCAAGCTTTATCAGTTAATTAAATGTAAAATCATACATTTTATATAAAAATTTTCAATATTAACCAACTCATCTATTTCAAAACAAATTTTCCAATCACTCACTTAAAAATTGTACTTCGAATCGTATAATCGATTCAACCCAAACTAATATTAATTATTACAACGTTTCACAATATTTTAAATAGCAATTCATCTATTTTATGAAAAAAACTAAAATAAAATGAAACAGTTTAAAGAAACGTGTCGAATTTTAAACGTCCTCCGTTAACTGCGAGGACACGTGTCGTTCGCTCGTGCGGCGGACCTTCGGAGGACGTGAACCAAGAAATTGGTCCTCGACGAGGGTCCAATTGACCTCTCGGTACAATTTCAGGCCACATTTTATTGGAAACACTTTAAAGGGTGCGTTTTGCGGGCAAAGAACCGCCCAAGGGGCGGAAATATGCGAGCGAATCGTGTCGGGAATCTCACGCCGAGTTGCATAACTGAGTTAGTTGCATGCGTACCGAAATAGATTTTTGATAATTTTGCATATAGTGCCTTCGGGGTGTTGTTGTTGTTGATATTTTTCGGTTTCTTTTTGATGAAATTAGATGAATTCTTTAGTATATGGATAAGTCGACGCTTTATTGATTGATGTACGTTTAAATTATAGTGGTGTTTTTTATTGTTGTTTTTCATATCGAAAAAAGTCGAATTCTTGTTATCAGATTTACAAAAAAATATGATTAATTTGTAAACAAACTAAATCC
Organism: Hydropsyche betteni; assembly: GCA_028571205.2. Classification (NCBI taxonomy): domain Eukaryota; kingdom Metazoa; phylum Arthropoda; class Insecta; order Trichoptera; family Hydropsychidae; genus Hydropsyche; species Hydropsyche betteni. Next base: position 4,840,298 of record JAOXNN020000088.1, on the reverse strand, counting down.
TGAATTGTTTGGTACTTATAAAAATAAACGAAGTACTTGGTGATCTTCGTCAATGAATTTTTTGAATTTTCATGGTAATACTCAAATATTGCATCATACATTTGAATGAAATTATCCAGATATTATTTAAAACAATCAAAAAAATTTTAATATATACTTTTGTGTAATCGATCCTCGGGGCTATGCTATCGCATTAAGCTAATTTATTTTCATAATATCAAAAAATAGATGTCAGAAGTAATTTTTGCGGAATTCGCGCAGTTCGTGCGCATAACGAGCAATCCGGTGAATATCCCAGTTTCCCATCGACCGAATGGTTAAATTCTTTCACGCGAACCAAATGTATGCGATTTTGTCCTGAACAATTCTTTCTCACATTATATATTATAATTTAAAAATAATAATATAAAATAGTTATTTTTAGGGACAGCTTACGTTTCATTCGAAATTAAATATTTTTATATTTAACATCAAACGGTAGATATTTATATTTTTATTTGAATTGAGATCGATCAAAAATTATTTGAAGTACATCCAAAATTCGAAATATCATTTTTACTTTGTCAAAATATTCATTATTGTGATACGACAGCCTAATTTATTTCTATTGCCGTCGAGCTTACGCTTTTTCGTCGGCGATTTTTCGTGCTAAAGTCGAAAACGCAAGCTTTCGTGGGTCCAGCTTTAATTTGACATTTGATCGAACCTCGTTCCGCGTCACATACGTATTTTTAGCTTTGATCCTTTCTAGTTTGAACATGTTATCAAGAATATATTCTTCTTTAAAAGACATCTGTAACAATAAATAATAATCGAATATAACGTTCTAATTCATAATCGAATTTGCTCAGATATTATTATATAATATATCAGTTCTCAGTTATTCGCGAAATTCGTTTAAGTTTCATTCATTTCCATTTTGGATCTATAAATAATCAAATTTTAGTAGAATCGTTTCAAAAACATGTCAATTTACCGATAAATTAAGTTTACTTTGAAACAAGTATCAAAAGGAAATTTTCGGGTAATTCATTTATTTTCTCATTACTCATCACCAACTAATTCGAAATCTTCCTCAACGAAAAGTTCGCATAATGTAATACATCAAAACAAAATAAACGCGACACGTGTTGTTTCCAATAACAAACCCTCTTAAGACCATACTTGTATACAATACATTCAATTACTTAAAAATCACAGGAAAAAATTTACTTTAAGAATATTCAAAACCACACCGAATCTCATCAATAGCGCGAACATGTATCAAACCATTAAACAATTATATAGTTACTGACAAATGTCTTTCACAAAGAACGTCTTTTCTTTTTCGATATGTAATAATGTATTCAGAATCGTTAAGTAAAAAAATTGTATTTGTATTTTTTCTTTTGCAATTTATAGTTAAATTTTTAATATAGAGAGTATATTTTCTATAATCAAAACAAAAAAATTGAAATTTTTCATTGAAGTATTTTGAATTTTTTTTTAAATTCAACTATAATATTATCATAAATTCAATTTATCCATTAATATTTTGAACAGTGAGATACGAAAAATATTCCAATTTTATATTAAACATTCTCTATTCGCCTTTAACACTTAACAAGCCATAACAGCGTCAACTCAAAAACCCACGCCGCAGCAGATCCTCCCGAAACGAAAACTTTAACTCATTTATTACATAACACATCGAAAGATTACAAGACAAACACGGCACGTGTTGCGTTCAGTTTCGAAATGAGAACATTCTTGAGAGCGTCGCGGATACCTGAAGCCCGGATTCGCGCCCCGGGGCCAACGAAATACATATGTAAATTCGAGGAATTTCTTAATCGGTTCTTACGGCTCCCGAAATCTGCGGATACACACTTATATGTGAGGGCGAACAACACGCATATAATACGCGTTATGTAATTTGAATTATATTAACGTGTAATTCGTGAGATGTTTTGGGCGGTTTGAAAAGCTCGCGAGTTCGTTTCGGGGACGTTTGTTTGTTTTTTTTTTACGTCGCTTCGCAAATTTTGGGATTCTTGTACGTTGTCGGCCTTGAACTTTAACTTCAGGATGAGTTTTTACGTTCGGTGTATCTTTGTATGCGGTCTTGGATGTACATGGGCTCAGCGGGGTCGGTGTGTTCTTGTAGATTGTATAACTTGACATATCGAGGTTTTTTTTATTATTTAATCCGTGTAAAAAAGAATATAAACACATATAAAAACATGAGATAGGTTCCAGAGTAAAAACCGCGTGGACTTTAAGTCCACACTAAATAGGGAGGTTGATTAAAAATCCATATAAAAAGAGTTTAAAAAAAGTATTTACAGTAATATTAGTAATTATAATTAGCATACATGTATGTAATTGTAAATACATATATATTTGAATTATTGCTTTTTGTAAAACAAAAATGATATTCATTCATCCTCATTTTGGCTTAGGTTTTCTAAATCCAAAACCTTTTTTTTGCTGATGCGATATTATTTTCATTAAGTTTTAAATTCGTTTTTTTTATATTTTTAGGAGAACACTCTATTTGATCATATATAGTTTTTACATTGACAATTAATTGATCAATGATTGATGTTTTTCTACTTCATTTGTTAACAAGATCAAAATACGCCTTTAAAAAAAATCTTGACCGTACCAAAGTAAAACTTCACAAAGCGGGTATTTTATAAATCAGAAAATATATACACCCGGGCCTCGTATGACACGGTTTTATATAACACGGTTTTATAAAATACGGTTTTATAAAACACGGTTTTATATATTATAATATGGTTTTATATAACACGGATGTATAAATTGTGGCATATTTTTTTATACAACATGCTTTTTATAACACGATTTCAGGAAAAAAATTAATATGTTTGATTTGTATGGCTATGAAATGTGTCATGACGTTAAATTAGAAATTTTTTTTTATTGAAAAGAATCCTATAATAGAAAGAAGTTCGAAATTCAAGAGGGAATTACTACAGATTTTGAAACCTTATAAGGGAATACGTAAAGAATTATACGCTAAAAGCAGACAATCGCTTATTACCGAATTTTTAAAGACCACAAAAAATCCAAAGTCCTCCGATGATGAAAAATTACAACCGATCTCAAAAAAG